>JAGFMF010011862.1:5904940-6088072 GCA_019455555.1 Galemys pyrenaicus
CCCTGGCCGGCAGCAGGGATCGAACTCGTGCTGCAGTGGCTGCGGTTTGCTTCATAGTGTGTTGCTTAACCCACTGCGCCACCGGGGAGGCCCGGTCTTGTGTCATTCTATTGCATATTGCTGTCCAGTTTTCTCAACATCATTGGTTGAAGAGACTTTCCCTTTTCCATTGTACATTCTTGGCTCCTTTGTTGTAAATTTACTTATTTATCTGTTCTTATACTTAATAAATTTCATACCTGTTTCTGTTTTCTAATCTTGTTGAGCAGAATTTAATATTCCCAGAGTATATAACTCCATGTTATATACATGTGAAATGGTTATAATAATTATTTATTGAGAAGTAATGCAATAAATGCCAGTTACCATTCTTAATATATAGGATGACTTTTAATATTTTAATCTGTCTGTCTACCTTTTCTATTTAATATTCATCTATCTGAGGGTGAAGATTAGCAACTTACATATACTTGATGAGATTAAACAACTAATTAGAAATCTTTTTCTATCATTTTTTAAAAGACTATTTATTTATGCATATAATAGCTGGGGCACAGGCCACTGAGAGGATTCACTAAGACAGAGTGGGGAGCAGAACAGGCAGATTAACTGAAATACACTGCTGAGGAGAACTGCAGGCAAGGCAAAAGAGGTCTGCTGATCCATGTGGATCCCTGACCCTGGCAGGGAATCCAACCCGCCCCGCAGTGGCTGTGGAATACCCACAGTGTGGCGCTCAACCCCTTGCATCACCAGGGAGGCCCCTAATTAGAAATCTTAATACTAAAGTTATTTGACTTTATTTTGAACTGAAATTAATAGTAAAATACAATGTTTCTTAGCCAGAATTTTTGACTGTTAATCTAATTTATTCTCCCATTTTTTTTTCTGCATATGTAGACTTTTGACTGTTGCTTACAAGCCTGGTAGTACTTATATTTTCCTTTTCTATAGGCTTATCCTGAATTTGTTTTGACCTACCTAGAGGTGCTAAATGTGCAAGTGGATGAGACCCAGACAGAGTATCACATTCATCATGGTACCTGGAATACATCTCATCAGGAACATGGCAGCAGCCCAGCAAAAGAGGTCAGTGTAGAGAGCCAGAGGCAAGACAAAAAGATCTCTAAAATCTATTTTGAAATGAGGAAAAAATGTTCAAATTGTTTCTAGGAGGCAAGCATAAATTCACATCTTCATATAACGGATTATTTAAAATCATACACCTAATACAAATATCTATACATACATGCATATTTATATAAGCATTTTACTAAATGGATGATGATATGCCAGCTTTTTCTTAGGACTGCTTTCTTTTGTTGTGGCCACATACAAATGACTTATGTGTTAAATAAAGAAAACTGAAGGAACTTAGAAAATGTTTAATTTTGGCATATATAGTTCAGGTATTTCCACTCAGTGAAAATTAGCTAGCTGTATTATTCCTCTATTTCATTTATTAGGTTCTGCAAAGAAGTGCCAGTATCTTTGATCTGGAGCAACTGCCAGAACCTTCAGATACCCATTTGATGCCAGAAGATTCTCTTGGGAAGACAGAGCAGCTGACAGTGGCACTGGTGAAGAAACTGGAAGACAAACATCCCAAGGCTTCTGCTCAGAGGTAGGGCACGTGACAAAACAGGGTTTTATTGCTCAGTGACATTCGATGTTTTCCTTCAATTTCATGATTTCTTGAAGATTACTGAAATATCTCTGAAGACCTTTGGCTAGTTTTTGGGTCATATTTGATGAGAAGAGGTGACATTTATATGTATTTTGTTAAAGTCTGATACATGGTTTTGTTCATAAGTATACCTAGGGAGGGTTGCTCTCCTGGGTCTCACTGTAATAATTTGAAGGAATATAAGTTGGGTAAGATAGCGCTGAGCATATAAAAAATTGAAAAGCAAACAAACAAACAAAAATAAACTAAAAAACCAAGAGGTTTATAAGAAGTCATAAACCCATAGACAGTTCTTTTTTGTTCCATCAGGAGAATACTATATTTATACCTGAAAATAAGACTACAACAGATGGTCTTAGTGGTGATAATTTAATAAATGGGCAAAATCTTTATTATTGGAATAATCCCAACATTTTTCTAACCAATTAAAAATTATCATTGGTTGGAAAATGGAAACTATTTCTCTGATCCTCTATATATAACTCAAAAACTAAACTTTATTATTATTATTTCATTAGGTTTGGTGTTGTAATCACAAAATATCTTTATGAACTTAAATTTTAATGTAAAATTGTTTGAAATTAACTATTGACTGAATGACTCTTAAGCAGTAACACCTTCTTACCATACTCAGAAGAGAAATCCTAAGTTTAACTATTGCTATAGATAGAATTGCCAATTGCATGAGAAATGAAAACAGTGTAGCCTCATTTAAATTAAAAGCTATCTTGTATTCTTCAATGACATATTCCTGTTTGACAAAAGGGGGTCATTTTTTCCCTGATAACAGAAGTGACTCTTCTATTTATTTTCTCTTTGTTATTTAGTCCTCAAATCTTTTGTATTTGTTGTTTTGAATAAGATAGGGCACAAGCTAAAGAATAAATTTAATACCTTACTGTATTGTAGTATGGTGGTGTACTGGATATGAAGGAAAACTTGTTTAAAGTTTTTCTTCTCTGTTACTTTTGAAAAATCACACAGAAATTCCTCAACTCTGATCACCCACAGTATAACTACAGGGCCATTAATACATTTTGGGCACTCTCTAACTGGTATTTAAGTTCCTAGGAGTAATTTTTATGTTTTTAGTTAAACAAGAACTGAAGGAACACTAGGGCACTGCGGAGCTCAAATTATGTTCTGTGAGGTCACTGCTGGCCTATCTTCCTACACAGTAGGCAGTTATCTCTACTCTGCTCTCTGAGAGAATGTTGGGGGCTTGTCATTATCCTGGTTTCTGCTCTAGAAGGCACAGGTTATTTGTGCTCTCAGATTTATGAAACCTGTATAGGATTTTTGTGTTTGCCTTATGCTGGCTCTGGCTCTGTTGGCTTGGGGGGTAGGTGGGGGAGATCCCCTGCAGTGGGATAACTCACCTTTGACTCATCTCTCTGGCCTGGAAATATTTTTGCTAAAGGTTGAGGGCATTGATTAGTTTAGGAATTGGTCTTCTGCATTCTGGTGTACCTCCCCTAAGGTAACAGAGTTTGATGATAAATCACTGGAAGGAAGGGTATTAAATTAACAAATGTGAGGCAAAATTATATCAAGATAACAGTTAATGTAGTTAATGTATCACAACACTTGTTTGACTTGCTAGAATAAAATGAGTTGTCTATAAATTTCAGGAATATTGTAAGTCCTCAGTAAGTAGTAGTTGTGAAAATAAGGAGAGCCAGAAAAGAGTTTTTAATGGGGGAATATTTAAATTGCCTTTTTTTTTAAGTTAATGGTAATTGATGTAAAAATATTTTGTACTTTATTTCATAAGAAATTTGCCAAGGACTTCTTAGTAAGCATTCCTCAGGGTTTGTCTTGGGCTCTAGTAATTTTCCCAGCCTTCTTTTTTTTACTTAAATCCATAGGATTTATCAGCATTCTCTTCTCCACCCCCACAATTTACCACAACAGATGTAATTTCAGTTTCTCTCCCTCTGTTTCTGTTCTTCAGTGAAGTTATTTTGAGTAAAGAGTAAATACTTAGAGCAATTACTTTCCTCTCATTTTGGAAGGAATTGTGGGGCAAATGAGAACATGGTACTGTATTTGGAATATTGATTACTTTTAACCTTAGGTTGTCTTGTTAAGTATGCATGCTCACCAATTATAAGTCAATCAGTGCATTATACTATCACAGCTTCCAAAGAGGGTTTTACATTTTTTACTTTCGCCAATGATAATTTTACAAAATAAGGAATAAAATCACTGAAAGAAAAGAAATAGTGTGAAATGAACTGATTCATGGAATTTGGAAAAA
Organism: Galemys pyrenaicus; assembly: GCA_019455555.1. Lineage (NCBI taxonomy): Eukaryota > Metazoa > Chordata > Mammalia > Eulipotyphla > Talpidae > Galemys > Galemys pyrenaicus. The sequence goes on from JAGFMF010011862.1 coordinate 5,908,888, forward strand.
AGTAGTACAATTTTAAAACATTAAGGAAGGCATTAATGAACAAATAATTTGAAGAAATAATGTGTGATTGAGAAGAATAAAAGGTTAGAGAAATGTAAATGTATGTACTACCTTACAAGTAACCAAAGAAAGAGAGAACCTCAGTAGCCAAATCTGGGGAAAGACAGAGAAATTGGAAGTTAGTGGAAGTAATATATGAAAATAAAGGATAATATCAGATTATTAATAACATATGACTTTTGCTTAGTGCTTTATGTACATTATTTCTCAATAATTTGTGAGGTACATAAAATAGATATCTGCTTTACTGATAGGAAAGGCATACAGATTAAGTGACTTGGCTAAAGCTTTCTAGCTAGTAATTTACAGCAGGCCTATCTAAGTGCAAAGCCTTATTTTTTACCTCTATATTATTCTGCCTGACCATTCATGTTCTTGGCTTAATGTTTTTTTTTAAATCTTAAGCCTTTCAAATGGGGCCTATTATTTTGACTTGCTGTTTATCTTGGAAAATTTCTTTAAATAAGGGGAAACAAGAAAATGAATAATAAAAGACATATCGATATATACAATTTTCAGTAAAGATTAAATAAGAGATAGAAAATCGTAAGGGAGATTGTGAACCCTTTATTTCTTGTTCTCATTCAATCCCACAGTCTAGATTTACAGAGGCTTGCCCTTGATTGGTATAGAAATTTTAAAAAAACCTTTGTAATATCTTAACTATAATTTTTAATAATATCAAGTTAGTTCACAACTAGAATGGTGGTTCATTTTAGCTTTGTATATACTAAATATGGTGACAGGTAAACTAATAACTACTACTTATTAAATGGTTACTATGTACAACTGCTATTTTAAGTATTCTTAGTATTCTTATAGCAACGCAATACATTGATTTGTTTGTTGTCATAATACTAACATGGAGTTACTCTATGAATCCCTAAAAATATGGCAACTGAAACTAAGAGTAGTTAGGTAATGTGCCCAGTCATACTGGTTAATGAGGTTAATGAGGGATTTAGAACTTGAATCCACTTCCAATTTGATTTATAGACCATACTCTTAACCACTATTTTAATTTCTCATTTCTAGTAAGTTTTATTCTATTGATTTCACAACAGAATGTATCATACTGAGGTAGCCAGGTTATCATTGCTAAAATTGTATGCATATTAGATCATAAATTATTTGATTAGACTGTTGACATTTTGATTGGTATATTATATTGAATTATAGCCTAAAAAATACACAACTCTAGCAATCACTACTACTAGTCTCTGCCATCTACAGAATCATTTCATTTAAATTTTCATTTCAATCTCTTGTGAAAACAATCTGATTGTTGGGTCTTTTTTTGTGTGTGTGGTAGTTACTTAGAAAAAGCATGTTCCCCATCAAAGTGAAAGGAAACCCTCTTACTAGATAAGGTCTTTAATGAAAGATTCTTAGTTCATGATAAGTTATATTTTTATTTCCTTTAACCACACTTAAAATGTTTTAGCTCCTCTTTTTAGTGAGATATAGAAATGTGGTTTTCTCCTTGCCTGAGTCAAGTAACTTGCATGTACGTTTGATTCTAAGTTTGGTCCAAAATAAAATAAATGTCTTATTCCAGCATCTTTAAGTATCTGGAATGTGTTTGTTTACATTAGTTTATCCAGTAGAGGCCTTTACCCATATTTAAATTGAATAGGGGGTGGGGAAGGAGTGGGACAGCTGACAATGCATACTGACCCAGCTTGTCACCCAGTGACCTGTGAGAAGGAAATAATGAACTGTGAGTAGCTGTCATCTTAACTGTTTCTGACAGTTTGCCTTTGGGCACATCTGTGTTAGTTGCTTTGGAAAGGCCTTTGTTCTTTTTCCACTGGTGACTTTGCAGATCGCTGAGGGGTTTGTGAGCTACTGTAGCCCTAACTGGTCCCTTCCTTCCCAAAAGTAAGCAGTAAGCAGCTGCCATAGATCACACTGACATTTCTCTAAATGACTCAACTTGGCATATACTTCACACTTTCACTTTCAAAAAAAAAGGATATTTATTTACTTTTGCAATTTTTATTGACATAATATTGATTTATAACATGTAAGTTTCAGGTGTACTAAATTTTTTTTTGACATCTGTATATACTATCTATTGCATAAACTACCAAATTCGCAGTTTCCAGCAACCACCATCATTGTAAACCCTTTACCTGTTTTATCTACACACAGTCCATCACCTGCCCTTCTGGCAACCACCATTCTTTTCTCATATCTAAGAGTTTGTTTTGTTCATTTGTTCTGTTTCTTTATCTTACATATATGAGTAAAATCACATGGTATTTGTCTTTCTCTGACTTATTTCTCTTAGCATGTTACCCTCTAGGTTCATCCATGTTGTCTCAAAAGGCAATATTTCAGCTATAAAAGAACATAATCAAAAGTCCTTGGATTTTTAAATGTAATGTATTTTAATATCTCATGAATTTGGCATTATTAAAAAGTAAGCTATAAACCATGTTTAATATCCTAATTTTCTGTTGATAAAGGTATATAGATAACTAGCCAAATGGAAAGATAAAATATACAACATATTGACAGTTGTTATTGACTTTTAAGTTTTCATGTTTTAATAGTTGAATGTTACATGTGTAATAAGAAAAAAGTCCACATAAGTTATGAGAGCATTTATAGACCTTGATACTGGTAGGAATATTTGGACTAAACTAGGCAACTTTTTATATAATAATTTAAATTTTAAAGCATTGCAATATTTACATTTTACAGTTAATCTTATTACATAAAATTATTATAGTCACTTGGAGCTGTCATTTAATAATAAACAGGTGTTTCTGCCCTCTGGTTTCCTGAAGTATGTCTATTTAAATCAATTTAATAAAAGCAGAGCATTCTGAATAATGTATATCATACCTTATGAGGATTGTTTAACTTGAAATCAAACCTTCACTTATGAAATATAATTCTTCAATCAGTTTTAAAGCCCCATTTACATTTTTACAATAGCTATAAAATAAATTATTTCACTATAATTAAGTCTGGCCACAGTGGAAAACAGCATTGAGTATTTTTATATTGATTATATTTACTTTATTATATATACTCTTTCAAAAGAATATAAATCCTTCATTGTACTTCATTGGTCAGTTTTTGTAAGACCTTTTCCCTGATAGAATAGAACTGAACTTGAAAGAAATGACATGCTTTTTTATATTTTATGTTTTTTCTCTCTTGGTATCAGGTACAGTAGCTAACAGAACTTTTATGGTCTTCTGCTTTTCAAAGAAAGGTAAATTAATAGTAACAAAAAACTCTTTAAGCAGACAAATGATGTCTGTAATTATAAATCAGAAAAACTACATAATAAAAATGGAAAATTGATTTTAAGGCATATGGTTCTATAAAATAATTTGTTGTTTTGTATATATTTTATGGTAATCTGTAGCCATCTTACTTGATTCAGATTTATTGATTTGAGCATTCTTATTTTGTTCATTAAGCATGACTATTTTTATAGAGACACTGAATATATGATTCTTTTAAAGGAAGATGAACTGTTTAAATTGCCACATTCAAATTCTTATTTCTAGAACACTTACCAGTAAGGTAAATGTTAATATCATATAAGTGCTTATGATATTCACTAAATAAAATTACAGTTTCTAGGAATAAAGTCTCATATTAATTTATAGTATAATTCCTAACTATTAAAAATGCTCAACTTTAAACAATAACCTTTAGCTCTTTGGTATTATATACAGAGTTATGGTGTTATATTTAATAACATGAAATTACTGTGTGTTCCAGAGATGCAGATGTGATCTTTTGTTATTTTTGAAAAGTCAAATATCCTTTTATTGGAAGATATTGTTGCCTATTTGTGTCTTAGTATATTTTAAAAATTAATTTCCATATGTCCTCTGTGAATTAATGTGAACAAATAACCTAATTGTATCTGCTTCTTTGAAACAAAGTCAAAATTAAGCATTCTAGGGGATTAGATTTATATCCATAAATCAAGTAAGCATTTTATGATTAATTTTTCTCACTTATTACCATGAGGTACCAAAACCTTCAATTATGCTGCTTAATTTCATTTAAAAAATTGTTCTACTTATCTTTCTGTTCAATATTGTCTACAAAGCCATTCAAGGGATGAATGGGAATCTCTCCTCCTGTATTCTTCAAACCTGTAGCCCTGAAGTTAGAATGTTTAATATTCTAATAGTGAAAATAATAGGTAGTGAAGTTCTAGATAAAAGAAATGTGGAAGGCATGGTAACAGATGGTGAAGGTGTTATTAAATAAGTTACAGTATGTGGAAATAAATGAGCATAGAGTTCAAGTAGTCAAATGGACCTAAAGCTTAGCTTCCTAACTTGTCTATATCATCTACCTTTGTCTCCCTACAGTCCATTCTTCACTACATGGCCATACTGACTCTTTCATATTCATAAGTCTCATACGAACACCTAGTTCTCAGTTCCAAATCCTTTAATGACTTTTTATTTCCTTTACAGAGAAACCAGTATGTTTACTGTATGTTACATGATCCTACTTTACCAGGTGCATAGTAACTCTCCCCGCCCCTTCCTCTGTTCTAACTATCCTGGCTTTCTGGCAGGCTCTCAAATACACCATACATGCTCACACTGTCACTCTCTTTCTCTGCTTTATTTTTTTCAAGATACTTATTACTGCCTGTCAAATATGTATTTACTATCTGCATGGCCCTTTAGAATGTAAAGTCCATTTTCAGTAAGACTTTTAGTTTTATTCATCTCTTTTCCCAGGGTCAGGACAAACCTAGGACCTAGTAGACATTCAGTACAGGTTGTTTAATGAATGAATGAATGAATGAGTGAATGAGTGAATGAGAGCACTTAATGGAATAAAAAGGAAACTAGTCTGAGCTTTTATGTGTACGTTTCAAGACCTTCCTTGTTTACTCTACAGCCATAGCACTATGACTAGCTCATCAATCCAAAGCTGAACCCAAGTATTACAATAGATTTTTTATTTCAATATCTCTCATTTCTTTAATATTTTATTATTGCACAAATATTTATTGAGTAGTTTCTATGTTCCAACCACTGTCTGAGGCAGTAGGGATTTGGGACTTAAAAGAGAGGTACACTTCTCAGCCTCAAGAGTTGTGTCCACAGTGTCTAACAGGAAAAAGATATATCAAACAAATCACTACAAGTAAAATAGAGTAGGGAGTGTATTGTAGGTTGTTCATCCTTACACTCCTCTCTGGTGATGTGTTTTTCTTCAATGTTTACACATTCTCTACTAAGTTAAATGAAACATCAACTGTCAGACCCACATCGCTGTATTCTTGTCTTAGAACCTCCCTACACTTACTTAGATCAGGTTGATAATACTTGACTCATTCTTTTTTCCTTAGCCTCAATGCAGTTATCTCTATTTTCCTGCCTGAAATCCTACAGTCTGCAGTAGGGCTGTTTTCACTGATTTTTTCTCAGCTTTTCTTGGTGTCTGATATATACTTTAAAAAAAAGATTTATTTATTTATTTATGCATACAAGAACTGGGGTACAGCCCAGAGGTGCAGGGAATGAGAGGATTCACCAAAGATAGAGTGGGGAACAGAATAGGTGGATCTACTAAAGTACACTGCTGAGGGGAGCAGTGGGTGAGACAGGAGAGGTCTGCTGTGCCGTGTAAGCTAGCTCCCTGGTGGGGGATAGAACTCATGATACATGGCTGCAGATAGCTTCATAGTGCTATGTCTTAACCCCTTGTGCCACCAGGGAGGCCCCGATATACACTTTTAAGGATTCAGTTCACTGCCATGCATGGCTATAGCTTCAGCTGTCTGATTTTAATATCATATTTTCATTATCATTTCTATTTTATAGCTATCTTTATTATTTAGAAGACAATTTTTTAAATTTCCAAATACATGTAATATATCTTGTTTGTGTGTTACTGACTTCTACGTTAATTCCACTGCTGTTTAAGAATATTATTGATAGACTTTCAACTATGTTGAAATTTGCTTTATGGACCCAGCATCTGGAGAATTTTCATAAGCATCTGAACACATTTGACAAGTGTATTTGAAAAAAAAATACATATTCTGAAGTTTGGGAGTTCAATTAGATCAAGTATGATAAATGTGTTTTCAAATCTTGTGTACACTTAGTGATATTTTCTATGCCTCTTAAATTATTTTCAAGAGAGATATGGTTAAAATGTACCATCATAATTGTGAATTTGTCTAGTTCTCCTTTTATTAGTTTAATGAATTTTCTTTTCTGTAATTTGAGGCTATTCCATAATTTGAGGCACAAACAGTTTTATAATTACTGTATCTGTCTCTTGAATTAAACATTATTACAATGAAATATCCCCATTTACCCCTAATCTCTAGTAATCTTTTCTCTTTTACTAGATATTTATTTTGCCTTGTATGATAATCCCAATTTTTTGATCAGTGTAAGCATGTTATATTTTTGTATCTTTTTATTTTTAAATTTTATATTTATATTGAAGGAATGTTTATCATAAATGTATATAGATTTTTAATGCAGTATGGTAAACTCTATAATTGAAGTATTTAGTTCATTTACCTGCAATTGAATTGGAGGTTTTAAATGTAGCATGTTGCTATTTAATTTCAATGTTTCATCCAGCCTGTACTCTATCTTTTCTCTCTCTTTCTCTCTTGCATATTTGTTATTTCATATTATATAATTCTTTTCCCTTCAATTATCTTAACAGTTTTGCTGTTCTTTGAGTAGTTACTCCTGAGATTATAATATTTTTTGACTTATCAAAGTCTAATATAAAGTAGTATTTTTATCACTTGTGAGGTAATTCAAGGACTGTAGATTCTTATTATACATATATACTTTTTTTCTTATTTTATTTTCTACTCAGCTCTATTGAGATTTATGGAATTCTAATATATGTAAGTTTAAGTTATGCGATGTTATTTTGCAATAAGAATAAACTGTTGAGACATACAAATTTCATGAACCTCAACAAAATGCTGAGTGAAAAAATCTAAATATCAAAAATACACATACTTTAAGATCTCATTTATGTGATATTCATGAAGTAACATAGGTGTAGGAAAAGAGAAGTTGCTAGATGTTAAGTATGGGACTTGGGGGAGGGAGGGGTAAAGGAGTCTTAGGTGACTATGCAGTCGAGTATTATGACTTGTGGTGGTTACACAAAGCTACAAATGTGATAAAATGAAACACACACACACACACACACACACACGCAAGTGCATGAATAACCAGTGGCATCTAAAGAGCTATGGATGGTAGCAACATCAGGTGCTACATTTTGAAACCTTATCATAGTGTATAAGATGATATCATTAGGAGAAGCTGTGGGGAGAGTTTATGGTACTTTTCTTACATTTTTGTATCCTCTTGTGAATCTATAATTTTTTCAATATGCAAAATTTAAAAAGCAAAACCAACCTTTCCCCATATACAAATATTGAAGACTAAGAATAACACAGATCATGTATGGAGGGTGAACTCTTCAGAAAAAAATTTTGCTGTACTACATTTCTGATCTGGGCAGGATCAGTACTCCTAAGGAGAAAAGCTATTTATTTAGTTATTATTTATTATTTTAAAATAAGAATAATTATCTGGAGCCTCTGAAAGAAAAGTACCATTAGAACTAGAAACCAAGTATTTCTGCAAATTCATAGCAGACTTATATTAACATTTTAGAAAATAAGCTAGAAAGTAGTTACTAGATTTATTCCTGGTTCTAACAGCAGATGGAAGCATTTAGCATATTTCCAGTAGAAAAATTCTGGACTAAGCAATCTACTAAGCTGGCAATCTACTTTCCTAAGAGTTCTAAATATGATTAAATTCAATAAAGTTGTAGGATAACGGAGAACTTAAGTCTCATATCATTTATAAAATATGAGTCAGATAAGCAGAAACTTTGACTAGGAAGAATGAAAATTCATTTCCTAAATTCAAGAGTTGTACCCTGCCTTACTAGTAAGAAATATACATAGAAAAAAAGCATGCATATATGTGTGGGTGAGATTACAGTTTCCTTTTTAATATAGAGGTTTACACATGCATGCATATGGATATTTTTATCAGACCACAGATAGATAGGTATGAATATATTAGTATGTGACATAAGGTCTCATATTATTACACTTGCATGCCTTATAAAACCCTCATTTTGATTTAATAATGTCATATATTTCATTATTTCAAGGTTGAAAGAATGTACATCTTTATAGTCCAAGAATATTTTAGGATAAACCATTATTCTAAAATATCAGCAACACATGCTACTCTTGTAATAGCTGCCTGTATTAGTTATCTTGCTGTGTAACAAAATACTCCAAAGAATATCTTAAAACATGATCTGTTTATTACCTCACAGTTCTTTAGCTCAGAAATCAAGTAGTCTTGCTTAGTTCTCTGATTATGGCTTCATAAAATTCATGAAATTAAAGTGTTGGTGAAGTTGGACTCTTAGCTGAAGGCTCTGGCTAAGAATCTTCCTCTAAATTACTGAGGTTGTCAAACTCAGCTCTTTATGTTTAAAAGACAGAGTTCTCCTTTCTTTGCTTATCATCCAGGGGCCACTCTCAGCTCTTAGAGGAGACCCACTTTTATTGGCACACAGCTGGTTACAGCTAGCAATGGTGTGTCAAATTTTACTTCTATTTTGAATCTAAAATTTCCCTCCCAATAGTTGGAAAAAACTCTACTTTTAAAAAGGCACATGTGAATAGATATGCTCATCCAGCTAATTACCTTACCTGAAGATTAGCTGTGCTATATAAACATAATTTAATTATGAAATAATATTTCATGTTCACTTGTTCCAGGAATTAGAGCAGGAGATTTTTGAGGTACATTTTTAGAATTCTATCTACCATACTTCTGCTCTCAGATAGAGGACTAGTTTATATAATTTCTTGATTTGTCATCTACCTGTAGAATCCCTGTTCTGATCTACAGCAGAGAGTGGAAAAAAATAGTAGTAGTTTAATGTTTAGTAATTGAATTTTATTAGAATGTAAGTTGGATTTACTTAACATAACTAATTTAATGAGACTTAGAAATTAGACAGTTCTTAAGTCTAATTTTTTTTTGTAAAAATGTAGAAACATGATCACCTTGTTTCTTTAAGTGTTTTTACTTCTTTTATTTTGTACACCATGCTGATTTCTCATAGCAGTTGTTGAGAGGCAATGAGATAAAGTGGACAAGAGAAACAGGAGCCAGACTACTTCAGTACAGATTCTAGCCTTGGCAAAGCTACTTTTTCTCTTTTTGTGTTAGTTGCCATTTCAACAAGATGAGGTGTAATTACTTAGATGTTGCGAGCTGTGAACATTAAGTGAGATAATACCTGAAATCCAACTGTGATATAATAATATATGGTAATTAGGAACACAGACTTGGGAGTCAAATTTTTAATAGTTGGGAGTCAGATTTTTAATAGTTGTATGATTTTGCTTTATCTACTAACAATCCCTCTACTTCTGTTTTTACTGTTGCAAGTTGGGAATAATGATAATACCAACCTTTTGGAGTTGCAGTGAGGATGAATATGACTCAATGTTTATAAAGCATTTGGAATCATACAGGTACATTTGTATACCACAGGCACTCAAACAAATGAGCAAGTGCCTAGAAACAGTGGGATATAGTAGGTGCCCAGTATGAAGGTTATTAGTATTTCCCAGTCATAACCCTATAACCTTGCTTGACTTAATCTCATTCAGAGCATCTCCCACTGTCTAAAATCATCTTGTTTACTTGCTTATTATTACTTATTGTCTATAGTTCCCCTTGAGAGTATAACCTGCATGAGGATAGCACTGTCCCATATTTCACCCCTGTGTACTCAGGGCTTATCACATCATTCAAAATATTCAGGCATGACACATTCAAGAATATTATTAAATGAATTAATGATTAAAACTAACAATATAAGCATAAGTTCCCTCTAAGTATTCTAAATGTAATACTGCTACATGATAATGTCTTTGGATAGAAGTCTTAATTATGTCTCAATTTTTAATCTGTGTTTCTAAATGAAATGCTTACAAACTTCCTGGTTAGCTATATTAACTTGGCATTTATGACATGCATTGGAATGCATAATTTAGTTTTGTATCTTTAATATACCATAAATAGCTTTATCAAAGTATAATTGAGATCTTTTCTCCTAGTCACATGCATGTCTACAATGTGTTGGTGTTTTACCACATTTACCCCACATGAGATGCAATTTTTTGATGTTGTTGATTTCACTTTTCTGACTTATAACTGTTTTCTGGCATATTGCCTAACCTTAGGGATACAACAGAGTTTAGGATGCTTTCTTATTTATGACATATTTTCTCCATCAGGAAACATGGCTAAATAATAAAGTCAAATGTGAGATTTCCTTGATTTTAGCACCAAGACCTCTATGTTGTAGGTCTTAAAGAGCTAAGCTCTTTATTGATGATTTCTAAAAAGATAGAAATTCATTGATAAATACTTCTTTTTGTCTTTCAGTAGAAAATATTTGGACATAGTTTTGTTAATGGTTAAAATCATGTTTGACATCTATTGTATATAAAAGCTCAGTGAATTTATGAGTTTTTTCTGTATGGTGGTGCAATACTGGGCACGTTTATTAGGCACTAGATCAATAGTAGGTGCTTTTTAAGTAAAGTTCTTTTACTAATTGTATAAAAATTATTTGAGATAACTATTATTTCTACCATTTTTTTCTTGTGAGAAAAATGAAATCCAGGGAATTTCTTTTTTTATTTTGAATATAAACTTTATCTTGATTTCACATAGAAAATATTTCACAGAAAAGGAAACATTCAGAACCAATGTAAAAATGAAAAAAAAAAAGGTGCCTTCTTAGTAATCTGGGAAATGCAAATTTTAATCATGGAATGGCATTTTATACCCACCAGTTTTCTTGCATTATTATTTTTTCTTTCCTTCTTTATTTGTACATATTTGACATCAATTGTAATCCCCATGGGTTCCCCATCACCATCTCACCAGTGCAGCACAATCCCTTGTGCTCTTATCTGCCCTCAACCCTGAAATCCAGTGAATTTACCTGATATTCTAGGGTCAACCAGTAACTGACAGAACTGTAATTTGAACCCTACTATCCAGAAAGTAAATCTCTTCTTTCCAACAATAGCGTTGATCCCCAGACCAACATTCTCTGCATTTCCTGGGAACTTACCAAAATGAGTTCTTGCTTAATATGTCAGACATGGGATGGGAGTAGGGGCAGAAATCTGCATCGTCTTCCAGAAAATGCCAGTTAAATTCTGAGAGTTACTGCTAAAGTACAAATGCACATGCTTTGTCCAGCCCCAGGGATGACTAGGTGAGTTAAATGACTTTCATTACTGGAAATTTGATTTTAAACTCTTCAGTTGCATTTTTTCCAAAACATAGTACTCTGATGCCTTTTTAAATAGTTTATATATTAATTTTTATATAAAATTAAATTTTGACCATTTTTCTTTTGTATAATCATATCCCCATCTCCAGTATATAGAACCGGTATTATTCTCAACATACTTTCCTCACAATTTTTTTTTAAAGTATACATAGTGTCTAGGGATATTCTATGGCTGAATGCCCATTATCTTTATAAGCTTTTTTTTTAAAAAAAAATATTTATTTATTTATGCATACAAGAGCTGGGTACAGGCCAGAGGCCTCTGGTGAATCCTCTCACCTCCTGCACCTCTAGCCTACACCTCAAGTCTTCTATGCAGAAGAATTTTCAACATTTGAAAGTAACTTTTTCAAATGATAAAATTAGAAGTTAAAAAAATGGAAATTATAAATTGAAATATATTTCTTTTGTAAGTCCCACTCTTTTCACTTTTAGCTTCTAAATCTTTTTCTCTCTTTTTCTTTCTTTGTTATCTATCAAAAGAAAAACTTCTTTTTAGGTATATCCAAAGGAAAGTGCTTCTAATAATAGAATTGTTCCCCAGGAGAACTGTCCTGTTGTTAGGACATAGGATTTGAGTCAAATTTTCTATTCGGGTTTTCAACCATGGTTCTTGCCTAGAGCACTATTAACTGCAGGGACACATTGACAGAAAAGGTGGTGAGCCTGCCAAGAGACCAGAAGGTGAAACAGGTCAAACAAAATAATTTTTTGATATTTCCTCTTCCAAAAATCTTTTATGAAATATTGAATTGACCTCTTGTCATTTGACCCCCCAAAATAGGGCATTCATCTGTGTAACAGTCACAGCCCAAACAAATTATTATAATCTCAGAATCTCCGAGTTTGTTCTTTTTTCAAGGATTTGGCATGCATTACCAAACATGGAATCACGCACAAGGAGTCAGATATTTTTCAGTTGATTTAAAATAAATAGTAAATGATTACAAAATCATGGTGCTAATTTTATAAAAAAATTAATCAGTGTAACTCAGATATCCAAGTACTTAGTTCTGACATGTATACTGCATTCATTAACTGATCCAGATTTCTATTTCTGCTCTTGTTGTTCTAAAAAAGCACTGACTAAAAGACTAATGCTTACTTGAATTACCTTTAAAGCCATGATAAATGCTGGGAAAAGGATTAGCATCTAGGAAGATAGAAATTAGAATTAAAGATAATCTTGAGAAGAGAAAGAAATATTCTAATGCAAACCAATGCCATTAATTAAGATGATCCTGGTAGTTCACTTAGGGAAAACAAACAAAGTTAAGTTGATAATGAGCACCTCTGGCAAGAGAAATTTTTGGACTACATACAGATAAGAGACTTGCAGGAAACAACAAATTTTAGAAAGCAAATCAGCTCCTATGTCCTTTCAACCTGCACCACGTGTCTAGTTACTTATTTGCTTAACACTCGCTCCACTCTAAGAATCCAACTCTGAACTCATAGTGTCAAAATCTGAGGATCAATAGGAACTGGATTAGAATTTGGGTTTTCAACTATAAATTTAGAGCCTGTGAATTCTGGAACACTGGGGATGAGTCCAAAAGGGAGGCTAAACAAGTATTTCTAGTCTTCTACTATAACAGAGAAGTTTGGTTTTAAGATGTGTAGAGTGGTGGTTAAGAGTATAGAGGCTGAAATCAGCTTGTTGTAGTCCAAATATTGACTCTATATTCAGTAATTACATCACTTTGGACACATAACTTAACTCTCAGTTTTCCATGTTGGTATAATGGTCATAACAGTATTATGTAATTCTCATGTTTAGATTAGCATACAGAATTATAGCATATAGACCTAGTATCTAGCTAGCATATATGTTAGCATATAATAAGCACTCAGTAAATAGCAATCTGAACAAAGAATTTTGCTAAAATAAAACAAAAACAGAAAATAAGCTCTTAGAGTCATTAATTTGTAATTAGTTATAGAAATTAAGGGATGAGGAGTACAAGGGCCCAATGGCTTCTTGTGTTGTTTCTTTACTAAATTTTTCCATATCTTTTTCTTTCAAATCACATATTTTCTTCTGTTTTTTGTTTTACTAATGATTCATAAAGGATGTACATTATGTCTGTGTATTATATTTTTGAATGGTTTAGGTTAGGGGACAGGTGGAGAAGACATTCCTATAATTTGCTTTTTTAATGTAGCCTGTTAATGAGAAATAAGTATATCAATATGTGATTTTTAAAGGATGATAGTAATAATATTGATGATAATCACTCTAAGTAATGGTTGGAGGAACTAACATTATTCTATATGAAATGAAAAAAAATGAAGAGAACAGTGATTTAATAGTGAACTATATATAGGCCCTATTATAGGGCTATCCACAGACTATGAATAGCTTTTACTTTTTTCATGTTCAAAATAAGGGGAATAAGTAAGCATTCAGTTGAAGGACATTCAACAAATGCCTTTTGCTTATCACCTAGGTGGGATGAGATATAAAATCAGCCTCAAAGTAATACATAAATATTTGTATCATTAGTGTGTGATGAAGGGGTATCTAGGGGCTCCAGACTCTTAAGGGATACACACTTTAAAAGGGAATCTTGTTATCTGAATAGGAAGTAGATTCTTTTTTCCCCCCCTGCCCCGGAAGTAGATTCTTAATAAGAAAGATTTTTAATAGAATTGATGTGCATAGAGATGAAGGAGAGAAGAAAGTATTTCAAATAATATCTTCCCAATAAAATTACCCCAATTACCTGTTCCCACATGGGAAAATGCCTAAATAAAAAGATTCAGCCTGAAGTGGGGCCACTAAAGCCTAAAAGCTTGCCACACACCTAAAGTACCTTCTGGCAAGGAACCATTGGCAAGAGGTCCCCGAAAGCTAGGACAGAAGAAGAATATTAAAATTCAAAACTCAACACATCCTCTACAATTAAGTAAGGATAATTACTGCTATTGTGTCTGCCACAGACCAGCAGCAGCCTTCCCATGTGTTTCTAACCCATATGTCTCATCTGGATAGCTCTTCTAAGTGTCTATACATGCCTATCTCTCCTTTATGCATATTCTTCTATATCTCTCCTCAAAGTCCCTTCTGAGCAGTACTGCCTCCCTTTATATCTTGCTCTTTCCAACTGGCCCCATTCAGGAAATCTGGTGCATGGCATGCTGGGAATTGTAGCCCTCAGTGTCTGAGATTGCTTCAGTATGGAGATGGGGATGGAGTCTGTAGAAATTTCAGGGGGTGATATGTTCCTGTGACAATATGAAAACTCCAAAATGATTATTTAAAATAGTTTATTAGTGCCAGAAAGTAAATCATTGCTTTAAAAATAAAATGGAAGCAGACTGAAAGGGCACAGGAGGCACTCTGAAAAAGTCCTCAGTAGCTAAAGTTTGAACAGTTTGAGCAAAAAAGTAAATATGTGTCAATGAGTAAAATAAATACTATGCAAATAAATATGATTTTATACTTATACAAATACATACATTAATGAAAAATTGAAAGGGGAAGAAGGAGCAACTTTTCCTTACAAGAAAACTCCAGTTATAAGTGTAGAGGGAATGAAGGAAATAGGAAAGCATTACAACAGTTTAGCAATATTTGTTGCAGGAATAATGAAGAAAAAATTAATTTTCTTTTACCTCTAGGTTCATGATTGAAACATCATATGTAATAAAAGACAGATTAACAGGAGAAAAAATTCATATTTACAGGGTTGTCAACTGTATGATATCCCAAGTATTAGCCTATTTACAAGAAAGTATTGACAAGTAATAAAGAACTTTGTTTATGTAGACTTCTAGTCTCCAAATACCATGTGTCTGGTAATAGGAATGTCTTTCTACCTTCCTTCCTCCCATGAGTACTTCTTTCCTCCCTTCCTCTCTCCCTTCCTCCCTCCCCTTCCTCCCTCCAGTACACAAAAGAGGGTCACAGTGTCTTTCTTGCCTTGATTCTTTCTCAAGTATCTTTTACTCAAAATAGTCAATATGCCAAAGTGGAATATTTTGGGGCAGCCTGTGCTAAATCCTACTACTGGAAAGATCCATCAGCTAGAATTAATGGGTGTACGCATAAGGCAACACAGTATATTTCCAAAAAGTTCCTTAAGTATTTATTAGTAACAATGGAAAATATAGTAATTTTACAGGGGACAAACTTGGCATCTTAACCAAGTGATCAAAGTTAATATCATCAATAATAAGATAAAGAGACATTAAGTACCTTCTGGTGAGATAGGCACACATCTCTGTGGCATTCTTGGGGTGGTCTGATGCTGAGAAGGAGCCAAACTCTGCTTCCTGATGTGTAGCAGTGCCCAAGCCAGAGCAGAAGATGGCACCTTGGTCTGAACTCCACCATGGTATTTGGAGCATAGGGCTGCTGGAAGGGGTGGAGCTGAATGTCCACTTAGGGGAGTCTTAAATAGGGAACAGTGCACACGGCTTGCTATCTTTTTTATAGGAGTTGCTGTGGAAGGCAGCCACCTTGTAGCAGGCCATCCAACAGAATCTTCACCTTCTCATCCCAGGATCTCAGCAATGGCAGTCCTTTGCTAAACCCTGCTGCCTTGCTGGTGGTAGAACTTGGTAAGATTTTGCCCTGTAGTAGCATAGGCCCTGGCTATAGAACAGCAAGTCCTGCTGGCTGCAACTCTACTTGGGGCCACTTGTCAGAAACTATACCTGCTCTGTTAATTCTCCCTCTCCCTTCACCCTGTTGGTTGAAATAAATCATTTTTTTCTTCTGCTGCACCAGATACCCTTTGTTTGCATTTGTCATGGTGGGTGGCTAGACTCAGAACTGGTGACAGTTTTTTAGACCCTTTGCCTGGCAACATCCCCAAATCCATATTCCCAGTCTAAGCATGAGCAAACATCAGACAAACACAACTGATTGCTAGTCTACTAGGAAGTTTTCTTCAAAAGTTTCAGGGTCTTAAAAGAAAATACAGATCAACTATCATAGATTGGAGGGGACTAAGGACACATAATAAATACAGTATGTTGTACTAGATTGAATCCTGGATCAGAATAGGATGTTTATGGAAAGGCTGATGAAATCTAAAGAAAGGTTAGATAATAGAATTGCACCAATGTTAATTACTTAGTTTTGATAATCACATAATGGTTATGTAAAATATTGGGGAAGGATCAATGGGAGCTCTATACTATTGTTACAGGTCTTCTGTAAGTCTAAAGTTGGCTCAAAATAAAAAGTTAAAAATTAAAGCCGATTGTTTTAAAATTCTGAGATTTCTTAGATATGGCTCTGAGACAAAGCAAGAATGAAAACTAGAGATTTACAGAAACATCTCTCACCTTAGGATTTTGTAGAATTCTGGACACATTTTCATGTGCCTTCACAAATGTATTTTTTGTCTCACTCCATGAAACAATGTCATGTTCTTCTGAGTCTGTAATGGGTGTATAAATGTGTATAGAACATGTATATGAAAGTTGGACAAGGAGACTTTTTTTGCAGTGTAGTGTTAAGTAGTCATCAAAATCTCCATTTGGAATATATTTCACAATGACAAGGTGATTTTCTACTTTCAGTTAACATTAGTTCGGCCACTGAAATCTTTGAAATCTTCAAATATATGGCATTCCCAATTGGACAGTAGAATTTCTCAGAATTTGAATAGATGTTAAATGACATGAAGATAGAAATAAAAATCAACACTTGCAAAATGCCATTTATACTTACATAATGTTTTCCTAGTAAGTTGTCTAGAATTGCCTTATGACAAAGGTTTAAGTTTACCTCTATGCTTGAAAGAAACCTCTTTGGGTAAGCTTTGTAGTGTGGGGCATTTTGTGTGGCTGTAATTATCAGAGGACATACAATCTTGTGCATAAATCATTGCTGCTGCAATTAGCTCATTTACCACTTCTGCCCTGGAGACAGAGGAAGCTGCCTCCCCCACTGCCCCCCAAACAGCTGGGATGGAATTGCTGGAAGGGCTGTTTTCTGTCCCTTTTGATAAACATTCAAGGCCTCCCACCTCTGCCAGGTGTGTCTTCTGTTACAGGATTAGGAGAGGGACTGGGCTGCTCCCTTTTAAAATAGAAGAGTCACTAAATTGCAGGAATTGATTATGTTGGCTCTAAAGAGAAAACGATAATTGGCCTGAGATACTTGCAAGCAGTTTGGGGTTTATTTTTTCTTTATATAAGCTCTTTAAACTCTGTTTTTGCTAAACTCATTAAAAATAAGAAATAAAAGAGAAAATTGTCTTCACAACTTCAGACTAATGCCTAGAAAGTCACCTTTAATTATGACAAAGGATTTATAAACAAATCTGTCAAATACTTTATTATTTGTATGGTTGCTTCAATTATAGCTTCAGTTTTTATTTTTGTTTGTGCTCTCATTAGTATATTTTTTTCCTACAGAATTATTTTACTCCTATGGGAAGCATAATTGTGTTGTGGCAGTGTGAAATGTCACTTAGATCTCTCGCTATTATAAAATGTCTTCTTCCAGTAGCAGTATCACTTTTTAAAGGGAATTGAATAGAAAAACATTAGGAAATACAGTATATAAGATATGAGTTGGTAAATTAAAATTAAAATATATGATATCACATAATTTTGTGCTTAAAGTGTTAATGGAAACTAATTGTTCACTTGTAGTGACCTGTATCCTTTTAAAATTATAAATAATTTCTGAGTCATTAATCTGAAGTAATATTTCTTGAGAATTTATTTAGGTTCTTGCTCTATTTGAACTTGGTGGACCTCTCATTTATTTGATGGACGTATGAAAGTAGGTGATGGACTCAGGAAGCCAAATTTTATGTGGATTAAACTCCACTTACCAGATTCCTGTTACAAAGCAACTAAGGTACTTCTACTCTATTGTAACATTACTCTCTACAGAATTAAGTTTATATGTAGTGATATCATTGTATTAGTTGATTTAACTAAATTCATCCTACTTAGAAAAATACTATTTACAGAATTTGAAGCACATTAAAATGTTTTGTACATATGTAGCTTAAGATCTCATAATTAATTTTGTCCATAATGACATAAAATAAAAATACAGTAACTGTTGTCAACTTCTGTGTATGAAGTTGATTATCTTTCTAGATTCTATTTATAATTCAGAGATTTGAATTCAATGTTTATGTAAAAGAAACTTTCTTTTTAATTTAGTTAAAAATCCAATGGCAAGCGATACCTTTCTTCTTCTTTTTATAGTAATCAAATATGATATATGGATTTAATTATGATGTCTGAAAATAGTGATATATTTAAGATATGGAGATTTATGTTCTAAAATTTTCCCTTTCTACAAAAAGTATAAAAGTGTCTTCTGCAGGACAAATTTCCATCCTTTTGCTTTTTAAATTCTTTTCTTTTAAGATTGTGTTAATGTTATAAATATTTTAAAAATTGAAATCATTACAATAAACATTTTTATAAAAGTATAGTTATATCTAGAATTAGACTGCATTAATTCTTAATGAATTCTATACACAGCTCTTGATCTTGGGAATTTTAACATTAATGAGTTTTTTAAGCATAATGATATAAATTTGAAGAATCTTTAATGAGAATAAAGCTTTAAATATCCTTTTTAAGGATAATATGTTTTCTAGTACTTGCCAATTCTACCAAAGATCAAAAATGACCATCTGTTAGTTCCTACTGTCTATTATACTTCTTCTAAACCTTTTGTGCCATCCTTACATAGTCAGTTCAAATTCTTTAATGAAGAATTATCTGTACATCTCCTGTATTTGCAAGATTACCTACAAGATAAACTAATCTGAAAATAATCATTAAAAATTGTAATTTGTAATCCTAACACCTTTTTAAAAGGAATATAAACTTCACTCATACCCTGAGGGTCAATATGTTATCATTTTGTTTTACTTAAGCTTATAAGAACTCAGATAAAAATCACTGGGTTTAAGTGTGGTTTCCTCTGTTTTCTAGTCTCAGAGGGGGGAATTTCTAGATTAGGTTTTTTTTTTTCTTCCCCTGGGAACTATACAACTCTCGATGTTATGGCCATTAATGTTCAGTAATAAGTTAGTCCTCAAATACCAATAAGATGATGTGGGCTTGATGGAAGTTAAATGTCCCTAAATCCTATGAATTGATCTGCAGGAGCTGTTTTCCGCATGAGTGGTAGCTTCACCCAGGCAGACATCCGCAGAGCCGTGGAGGTCAGGGTGACGGAGGAGGAGTGGGCTTAGCGGCACATATGCACTCTATTCCTGACAGTGTCTTGCTTCGGCAAAGGGAAGTGAAGCGCGTATACCATGCTCAGTGGCATTTCCAAATGCAGCTCAGCTGGGGGCCCAGGCTTATTGCATCAATGGCACATACCGGGCAAAAAAGGAAATACATAATTTTGTCAAAGTAGTAGATCACAATCTACCAATCCTTCCCTCCCCCTTCAAAATCATCACCCCCACACACTAATAGCTCTAATAGATACAGACTTTATGCATATTTCAGTCACAGCAGTATTTCTAATGCATATGTGAAAGGGCCCTTAATTTATGTCTACCAACTGTGTGGTGCCCTTCTTTTGGGTAATGTCATCATCCTAATGGTGTTTCTATTATACTCAAAGGTAGCAAATGAGGCTTATTGCAAGAAGGTAATTGATTTTCACTGAGTGAAAATGTAAATAGCCATAAGAAATCCTATGAAAGATAAGCAGTTCAAAATTGCCAGAAAAAAAAAAAAAGAGAATGATTTGTATACATGACTTATTGGTCCAAGTATATAAAATGTTTCTTTTTTCAAGCCGATATCCCAATAACTGTATTTCACATCATTTTACTTCAAATTGAAGTAAAAATTGAAGAATTTTGATGATCTTGCGTTTACCAGTTGACTGTATATATCATGAAAATTATCATCTTATATGGAAGGGGGCTTCCTTTTGTCCATGTGTCTTTATAATAGAAACCATGTGAATAAAATTCCCATTATGGATGTGTAAAAATAAAATAACATTTCTTTGGATATTCTATAGTAAGAAAAGTCTAGCATCTGTATCAATACTGTAGGTATATAAGCCAATTCTTATCAAAAGTTAGCATAAATATGTGTACCCTATTCATTGTAAAAACAAAGCTCAAAATGTATTTAAATGCTATGAAGAAGGATTAGTAGAATAACAAAGGCTTAAGGACTTGATCTGTTATGCATATAATTATAACCAATATTTTATCAGCAAGTAAATATTATTTTCAAAGTTTATATTAGCCCAAAAAAGAATAGAAACAAAATAAAGTATCAGAAACAAAGAACATATTTGCTAACAAAATGATAAGGAACTCTTGAAACTATTTTTCTTCCCTCCACAGTGAAATTTAGACATTTTCACATTGTTGTTATAACCAGTACTATTTGTATCACTATTGCTGCTTTCTGAATCTAAATGATACCTTTTCTCCCTAGAGTCATTGTCAGAAAAGCAATATTTAAATCTCAGTGTCTCCCTTTTCTGTTTAATTTTTTTTGTAATGGTAAATAAAATATAGACTATACATTTTCCACTCTTCTATTCATCTTGCTTATGATTTTAAAAGGACTTTTATATCAGCAATTATGAAAGACATAATGAAAGTGTCTTTGAGATCTTGACCAAGAAGGTGATTTGCATTAAAAGGAAAGGTGTTTTGTTGACCTTTGAGTTGGTAGATGTAGAGGTTTAAAAAATTTCATTTCTGCAGGAGAATAAGAAATGGAATCCAAATACCTTTCCATTGAGGTAATTTAAAGATAGCAGTTCTTTCCTTTCATTTTCAACATCATCAGATGCAAAATCTTTAACATCTGTTTTATCTTCATAAGTTAAATGACTAGAGGCAAACTTGACTCAGCAATCGATTCAAACAGGGGGTAAACCAAAAGCATGTTGACTTATTACACAGTGCCATGAACAAAATCTACTCTTTAATATTAATTAGTCCCCAACCAAGACCTTGAGTTTGCTACAGTTTTAGATTCAGATGGGCAGGACTCCCTAGTGATACAGAGATTTCATTAATCACATCTAGAACCATGTACAAAAATTCCAATTAGTAGAAAACTCAAGTTCAATATAAGAAATTCAGCTTTATGAGGGAAACAATACCTTGTATATTTATTTCATTAAAAAAGAGAATATGAAATAGGTTTATCGCAGTGTGACTTTGCAGAGGCTGCATTCCAAATTTGCTATTTCATTTGAAAAATCCAAATCTTTATTATATTCTCTCTGAATTTAACTACCTCAGATTTATCATGCTGTGAGTAAATAATAAAGACAGAAAAGCTTAAAGACTACTAGATAATTAGTATATTCAGATATGAAATTGCAGTAAAGATGGTAGATAGGGTATTAGTTACTCTGTTTAGTGTTTTTGATAGGGGAAGTGTAGAAAAGAGAATTATAAATGATACTGACAAATACTGGCCTGAACACTTCCAGAAAAACTCTTCTTCTGTTTATGATAACCTTTAAACTTTATAGAACTATATTGATAAAATTGAAGCAATAGAAAAAGTGTCTGGATAATTTTAAAAATAAAAAAAGCACCTCTATTATTAGTACAGTCTAATAGTCTTATGTATTTATATTTAAAAAGCTTATTTTGGTTTAATTTTGAGTAGGTTTGGGGAACTGAAAGTTATTTTAATTTTTGTGTTGGAAATATAGAATTTATGACATGTCAGTTTTAGTGTCCAAAATGTGAGATAATGACTTTTATTTTACAGCACATATATCATTTTAATTGGTTTTTATAAAAATTCCTTGCTTTAGGGAATAAATAATGGTGTCTCCCAGGCATGACATTCCAGTCTCAGGTGTAATCATGGGTGCAATTTTCTTTAACATTGAGATGAGAATACTGTTGGCAGTGTGTAACTGTGGTTCAGTCCTGAATCCTCAAAACTTTAATTCAGGTGCATTGTGGGCACATAAAACTTGAGTTCAAATGCTTTTAAGAAGTCATGCCATTTTGTCGTTTGACACTAATTTTCAACCCAGCATGCTTTAGCAGTGACTGAAATTAGTTCCAAGTGAATTACAGCTAAGCTATTTTCTACCATCTACAAGAAATTTTTTATGCCAACTGAGTCAAGAGGGTTTAGCATGTATTATGGTCTGGTACTCATCAATGGAGACAATCAGGTTGTACACAGCATTGAGGTGTCACTGAATCACTTTTCTCTAACATTGTTCAACCCCAATATATTCCTGTTGGTCAGAAGAAACATTACTTGTAATTCTCTGCTTTCTTTCCAAGTCATCAACAAGTGTTATTTCTGTGGGGGGGGTCTATTACATTGATACTGACTTACTGGAAATTAGACTCAAAGCAGCAACTTATATTTAATAGCAATTATCCATGCCATTAAATATATTTTCTATTTCCAGATCTGAAGAAGCACTCTTATAAGGTTGTATATCATATTTCAACTTTTGTACCCATACTGCACAGTGGAGACTTGAATTTTTATAAGTTTGAGACAGACTATTTAGGCATCATGACTTGAAGAGATATCATTTGACTATATGGAAAATAAGTTTCTAGGTTGTTAAAGAGATTAAACCTTTAACAAATTAAGAGCAAGTTTTATAGATAATCATAGTCTTTAAAACAAAAGGGGTTCGTGGTAAAGATCCACATTTCATAAATGACACAAATGTTGTTTTAGTTAATATTTATGTAAAATGTATAAATCAGTTTAAGGTATTGAATTCAAAAAGTAAAAATCAAAACAGCAATGAAATACATAGTTCTTCTGTAATGTAGGAAAAAATTCAAGGTGTGCTTCAGAAATAGGTTTGCTGTGCTTCAAGGGTTGTGAATAAAAGCAAATTATATCAAATGAATTAAGAGAGTTCCTCAAAATGACTTTCTCCTGAATAGTATTTGTCCCATTAAAAAGGCTAGGGACACATAATTTTGTAAAAAGTTCAAAATTTATATGTGAGATAGTCTTCCTTTAACATTAAAAACCTTTCACCATGATAATTTATGATTTAAAAACTATACCAGTAAAATGGTTGAAGTAAATAAATAAGTAATAAAAAGCATATCAAAGTAGTTATGATGAGACAGCCAGATGGCAGAGAATTGCAGTACTTGCTGTAATTTTATCAAAATTACTATTGTCATGGCATGTTAGTTTTCATAAGAATTTGTACAGTCACTGATCTCATACAGACAAATTAATTTCAGGTTCTCTCATGTGTAGTCACATAACAGCTATACTTGAGCACGCACAAAAGAAAATTAAATAATCATAGTCACATAAACTTGAAAAGCAGCACAATATCTTAAGTTTACTATTCCATAACGTCTTGGGATCAGTGATCATTTCTGTTATGTTAGACTTAAATTGATCTGCAGTGGTACAACCATTATGTAGTTTCTGCTATGTTTAGTCTTCATTATATAAAGGTACTATGCCATGTATTCTATTAGTGAAAGATTATTATTAAGGCAGTAATGTTGTAATTCCTACATTTATGGCCTTTCTTCAAGTTTCATTCTTTTATCTCTTTTATGTCTAAAAGAAAAACAGAGCTTTTCATGCTTCCCTTTAAAGATAATACAGATATGAATTCCCAATGATTAATGAGTTTAAATGATATTTGAATTAAGAATGTTTATTATAGGTTTCAAATGCTCTCCTTTTCTTTTTCACAGAATTATGAAAAGAAAGTCTGACACTTTGTGCCTTTTACATATCTCTTCTATTTACATCTAACCAACAAGTTTCAATTTTAAAGGTTTCTTCCTAAAGTCATTTATTCTTCTCTGATTTCATCTGTGTTCTTTTCACCACACCATCAGCTACTGAGTATCAGACTTGTATCATTAATGCACATGAGGCCTCAGTTTCTTCATCTATGACCTGGATGTTTACATTTACTGCACAGACATAGATTGGATTAAAAACTTAATGTTCATTAAAGTAAGTTTTAGTTTTCATGAACTTAATATTGAAAGAGAAAATTTTTCACTAGTTATTTCAATGATCTTAAGCCATTTATTCAAAGAAGTATAAAATATACCACTTAGCAAAATAATGGCAACATTAATGTCATAGGAAAAGTCACTAAATATTTTAATTCTGTATTCTTTTTCTACCAAAAAGTGCTATATTCAACTTTACACTTTTCCCACTGAAGAAAAGTGATGCTTAATTCATTGAATTTTAATTTTCTGTGCTCATGTTTATATATACTGTATAAATATTTTCATATTATTAATAAATGTTTTAGGATCTTCAAATTGTAAAAACTTATTCTTGAAATATATAAATGATAGGCCTATTTTTCTTAATGAAAATAAGGTTACTAGTTTTAGAACATTTGGGGCTCTTAAAAATTTGAGTTAGCACTTATTCTCTGCCTTTTTCTCAGTGGATTTGATAGGAACTTGAATCTCTGTTTTTGGGAGAAGTTACAACAGGAATGGAATGTTCTGTATGTGTTCTACAATTGTTAAACACTACTTTTCTCTGTACAATACTGATCATGTTACTCAACTGATTTTTGTTGAAATTACTACAGATAACATAGTATGCACTCAGCATTATGAAGAGCATTTATATGATAAAATGCTTCTGAACTATATTATTGTTATAGCTTCAACAATTAAGTGAGATGCTAGGAGTTTATAACAAAGCAGTTAAAGGAAATCAAGGCAAAGATATTCATCGTGTTGTTGTTAATGCTAATAAAGACTTGGAAACCAGGAATGTTAACATGAGGCCATTGTTAAGTGAACTGCATTTCATCTGTGAAATATTATGAAACATTAAAAATCGTTTTTTCCCAATGAATTTTTAGTAGCATGGAAGTTTGCTTATGGTATAATATTAATGGACAATAATATAATGCCCAATGCATATACATCTCACCTAGATTTGTTAAAAAAATCTAAACTGATCTTTTAAAAAATGGTTTGAAAACTTGTCATGGTGTTAAAAGTAGCTATTTGTGGATACTATGGAGATTCTTGCCTGATTCCTTATGTATTTTCTTAGTATTATATAATGACCATGTAATTTTTTGTAATACAGAACAATAAAAGGGCACCTTAACTCATAAGAATTTAAAATAGCTCATAAAATTATAGTCCCCATATAATTATTTTTATTTTTAAATATTGTAGTATTTTCTATATTATAATATTTATTTTTAGATGTCTTTGTTTCTTAAGATTGTGAGTGTGACTTCAGGGACTATAACACTTTTTCCTAACATAGGACCAATATCTAATAGCTGTTTAGTACATTTTTACTGAATAGATAGGTGATATCCTATAGGAATACATCTTTTTGTGTAGTTAAAATTCATGTGCCTACTGCTTATTTCCTCCTTTGTTGCATGATACTTTTATGTGGCTTTATATAAACTTGTTAATAATTTAATGTTGCCATATTCAATGGGATTAAAAGTCATCCAAATGATTGGTATTTAGGTTATTTCCTATTTTTGTCATAATGGATAAAGTTTCAGCAAATATTCTCATCCATTTACCTTTATGCTTCTTTTAAACTCATTCTTCAGACAAACTCAGGACTTGACTCATTTTTCAAACTCTATGATCATCTTTATAATGCTTGTCCTATCATTTTAGATAGAACTGTACCATTGATAATACAGCCAGCAATGAGTGACTATACTGACTTCCAAAAATCTGAATTTGTTAAGTTTAGATCTTTATGTTGTATTTTGTGGAATTTTTAAAAATATAGATTACATTAGTTTGTACCTATTAGAGTACAGATTTCAGTTGGATTGGCATTTACATTTTGGATTAAAACTGTTTTCCAATCATATTTGTCTTTATATGAATAATCTGTTTCTATCCTGATGCCATTTGGAATTTTTGAAATTTTTAAAAATTCATTTTAATGTACTAATTATACATTGGAAAAAGACCCATAGCAATTATATTTGATATAAATATTTTCCCTGAGTGTGATTGTTCTTTAGTTTTGCTATTTTTTAACATACATAAAATTTTTATATTTTAATCCACTGATCTTTTCTTATGTGATTCTTTTGCTATTGATACTGAGCAGCATTTGCTAATATAATACAAAGAAATATATTGTAAACCTTGTACAGATATGACTGATTTGTGTGTAGTTCATTATTATAAAGTAGGTGTTCCTAGGTAGGTACTTAGGCTAATTTTTTGAATTTTCTGTCCCTCTCATCTTTTCTGCCCTTCCTTTCCCTTCTGCTTTTACTTTTCTTGTATTTACTAAGTGTCTTCCTCATTGTTCCTTGTTCTACCATGATCCTTTGATTGCCCATGATGGAATTGAGACAGCAGCCAATTACCATATTGTAGTGCTGTTCATATCCTAGTGTGATCTGTTGGTTTTAATGCCTGAAAAAAAGCTCAAGTCTTTGTTTTAATCATAAATCAATTCATGTTTTATACATATGCGCAGACAGATGGATATTTTATTTTGAGGAAAAACAACACAATTCTAATGATACCTTCTTTGTCTATAATTATAAACTAAGATAGGGACTTGCCTTGCATCTGGACAGCTGGACATGGAACTGAAGGCTAGATTACCTCCCTGGCATGCAATTACCTTCATTCTTGAGACCAAGTCTATTGTTTATTGATCTTGATCCTTCCTTAAAGTGGAGCCTTTGCTTTGTGGTACTGATAAGTTAATGCTACTTTTGGGTTCTCACACACTGAGTAACTCAAGGGACCTCCCCATAGCTCTTTGAAAGGTTGTTATAATGAATAAATTATTAAAATTGTAAAAGTCAAGTGTCTGCCTTCTAAAACATCATCATCCTTTCTTTCATCTAATCATTTCTAAGCCCTGTCATGGGTCTAACATTAGGGTAAACTTAGGAGAAAATGTATTTCCTGTTCTTGAAGTCTTAGAATCCAGTTTAAAAGACAAAAGGCCTCTATTTACTTCATTGTATCTGTCTGTTGACTTTCTGTGTGTGTGTGTGTGTATGAGAGAGAGAGAGAGAGAGAGAGAGAGAGAGAGAGAGAGAGAGAGAGAGAGAGAGAGATTGTAAGAGAGAGACTGTCTCCCAAGCTAGATTGTAAGTATATGTACACGTGATTGTATGTTAGTTGCTTGTGGATGTTTCCAGAAACTTGTTTATGTATTAACAGAGAAATGTAAATATATACCTCATATTCATTACAATAGTAGTAATATGCACCTTGTACTTTGTCTTTTATCATTTAACAAGATATATTTGAGATTTTTCTTTTTAATACACAAATTGTGCTCCTTTTTTAAATTTTTGATAAATCTTATTCTGTTATGTGGATGCATGAAAATTTAAGTGGACAATTAGGTTGTTTTTAGCTGTTTATTTATAAAAATAATGCTACAATGAATAGCCTTATATTTCATTGTACATGTGTAAATATGTGGAGATGCATTTTTTTTTTAGAGTAGAGAGGAATACAGCAAAGGGCGTGATATATATGATTTTATAGACATTCTCTAAATTGTTCTCTAAAAATAGCTGCACAATTTACATGTTCTCTAGCAACATATGAAAGTGTCATTTTCATATACAACCTTGACAATACAAAAATCAAGCATTGCAACTTTGTCAGTTAGGATGGTAAAAATGATCTAAAGATATAATTTATATCTAAAGATATAAGTGAATTTGATGATTTTTCATATATTTAAGTTATAGTGTTCTGTGTACTGACAATATCTTTGTGCATTTTTCTATTGTGATTTTGGCATTTTTACTGATTTGCAAGTTTGGTCTTTTTTTTTAACTGTGAAAACAACCCTTTTTGTGATTTTAGTTAAAATATTTTCCTCTGATAATTGCTTTTCTTTTCCTTTGACTTTTCGTATGACGGACTTTTCTATATAAATTTACATGGATTTTATGTGTTACTGAATAAAAATTAAATTAGGCTTTCCCTGTCTAAAAATTATAAAAGAATCTAATATTTCATTTCACATTTAAAATGATGAAGATGGAGAAAAAGAGGTGATCAAAAGAACATTAATTTTTGAGTTTGCAAGTTGCTGAAAAGCAAAATTCATGTGGATCAATTTAGAGTACTAATTAACTTTATTAGAAGACTCATGAATTGGGCAGCATTTTATGTAGCAGTAGGAAGGGTTTGCACAAAATGGAAGATTTTCATATTCAGAAAGAAGCTTTGACAAGGCCATTGGCAAAAGAAAAGAAAGTTCATTTGAGGAAAGGAGGAAAACATGTAGATTACCTCATTAGTATAGATCCAGAAACTCCATATTGATTGGTTTACAATTCTACTTTTGGGAGAGTCTGAACCTGCAGTTAGGTTAAGTATTTGTAGGGTCTGTCATGACTATATTTTGGACCTGTTGCTTGTTTTAATGGAACCCTATGAGATTAAGAGTCTAGAGAAAAGCATCTCTGCTTTTTTCATGTATTTCTTATGTTGTTATGTATGGGTATTTGTTTTGTTTTTTCAGAACTTTACCCAGAACAGCAGAGGTGAGAAAACCATATTTATGAGTAAAAAGTGATACTGCCTGGGAAACCACTATTGAGTTATTGACAACTATTTTTATTTTTTTCCTAAGAATTACTTTGTTTCTTTTTTGTTGTTGAGGTAATATTGGTTTACGATACTGTATATAATTTAGAGGTATAGGATCACAGCTTTCAGCTATATATTATCACACCACACCCACTACCAAGGTACCCAAAGTCCTCTGACATAGTCCATTTTACCTCCTCCCCACGTTGCTCTCCCCCTTTCCCCTCCCCTTCTGGTATTTATGTACATAAATAATTTCAGAAGGTAACATAAATATGGTAAGAAAAGTGGGACACTTATATGTTCTCTGATTTGTTGAGATCAGGAAAACATTAGCAGGAGAGAACAGCAACACAAGAAAAGGAAAATTAGGCAAGTAGTAACATAAGCAGCTTGGGAAAAGCAAACAAGAGCAGCTGATGAGTAGGAAGAAAGGAAAAATGAAACATTTCGGTGAAAACCCATTATTACTGGGAAACAACTTTTAATATGGCTAAAAGTCTGTTTAGCAGTAAAAAAGAGGACTTAACCATATTACCCTCCCTCTGCCTCACAAGATAAAGAGAAAATTCTGGATTCCTAAATACAGCTAATATAGAGTTTTTAAAAAGACAAAGTAAGATATTTTTAAACTTTTGGATAATGCGTGATAAATCATGAGGATGACTGAAAACATAGTTTTTATCTAGAATATCAGAACATTGTGGGTAGAAGATGAATAAATATATTTATATAATACTTAATTGACCAACTCCCTTATAAGTAGTGCTTGTGTAGAACTAAATACCTCTGATCTAATTCCTAATGGTTGTGCCTCTATTTGATAGATTGATGGTCATGAAGAATTACAGTGAGGGCAGTGATTATTAAGCATCATGAAATAAAAAGGACTGACATCATAGCAAATAGATATTTTTTTAAAAATCTTTTAAGCTGGTTTTTGAAATAATGTAGTATGTTATTACTGAGTAAAAATTTAACCCAAATTTAGTGGCTCTCTTAATTTGTTTAGGTTGCCGTAACAAAATATTACAGACTAGGTAACTTAGTAATAGTAGAGATTTATTTCTTACAGTTCTGAAGTCTGGAAGTCTGCAATCAGGGTGCCAGTAGGGTCAAGTTAAATCAAGTAAAGAGCTCTCTTCCAGGTCACAGACTTCTCATTGTGTTATACGGCAACCTCAGGGGAAATGAGGGTGACCTGGGGTGTAAGTCCTTACCCACATGATTAAGAACACAGGAAGTACACACATAGAGAGAAATAAAATAAAGGTTTATTTACAAGGGAAGTGAGAAGAGGGAGGGGAGGAGGAAAGAAAGAGAGAGAGATTAATTGGCCAGTACGTGGCCAAATGCTGTCAGTCCTACCGGCAGTGCTATCTAAGTGGAAGCCAGGGTACAAACTGGAGCTGAAAAAGTAGAATGTGAGACCCACATGTTTGTCTTTTCAGCACAGCACGTTCACTTAGCTCCACCGTTAGTTCTCAGCAGACATGCTCTTACCTCCCTGTTCAAGAAGTCAGGTCCAGAAGTTAGGCTGCCGGAAGTTGTAATGCTTTGGGCTTGAGAGAGCTTGGCAGTACAGAGATGGGGAGGGCACCTGGAAAGTCACACCTTTGCTATGAGTGTCTCCCAGTGGCTTGGAGTTTGCTCCTCACGGTGCTCTAGTAATTATATCCTCACATGGTGTAAAAAGTGAAGGAATCCTGTGGGGATCTCTTTCATAAAAGCAATAATCCCCACCATGAGGTTGCACCTTCGTGATCTAAGCACCTCCTAAAGCCTCACCTATTAATACTATTTGGGGGCAGATACAAACCTTTGTAGTATAGCAGTGGCTTAAAATGACATGCATTTGTGATATAACAGGTTCTGAAGAGCAGGAATCTAGGAGCAACTTATCTGAGTGGGTCTATCTCAGTCTTGTCTGAGTTTGTAATCAAGCTGTCAGCCAGGGTTTCAATCTTCTGAAGGCATGAGTGGGGCTTGAGGATCTGCTGCCAAGTTTATTCATGTGGCCATTGGCAGCAGACTTCCTTTTCTGGCCACCTGGGCATCTCTGTTGTGTTGTTTGGTATATTTTAGCTGACTTCCCACAGTGTTGTGAGTGATGAAAGGAGGAGAGAGGTGGCGAGGAAAAGGGAAGGGGCAGGAGGAGGTGGGGTTGGAGAGAGAGCGAGAGAACCCCAGATGTGTGGTGTGTGTGTGTGTGTGTGTGTGTGAGAGAGAGAGAGAGAGAGAGAGAGAACCCCAGACCAGAGTCAAAGTGTTTTTAATAACCAAACTTGGAAGTGAAACAGTATCACTTTTGCCATATTCTATTGGTCACACAGTCCAAACACGGTATAATGAGGCAAATGTATTAGTCAGCTTGGTCTACCATAATTATACAAACTTGGTGACCTAAGCAGCAAATGTTTATTCATATATTGAAGTCCTACTGTGCATCTAGAGATTAGCTGCTATGTGAACTCCCTATGAAGAGGTGTTATGAAGTAGGGAACTGCAGAGTCATTTAGGATGGCCTTTGTCTAGCAGCTGCAAAAAAATGCATCCTGAGGGGAGTATGGAAGTGGATTCGTCCCTAATTGAGTTTCCAGATGAAAATGCAGCCTGGCTTCTATTTTTTTTAAACATTTATTTATTTGTACATGCAAGAACTAGGGTACAGGCCAGAAGTACAGGGGTGAGAGGATTCACCAGAGATAGAGTGGGGAATAGAACAGGTGGATTGACTGAAATATACTGCTGAGGGGAGCAGTGGTTGAGACAAGAGAGGTCTGCTGCGCCATGTGGGTCAGCTCCCTGGCTGGGATGGAACTCATGCTGCAGTGACTGTGAACAGCTTCTTAGGGTGGGACTTAACCCCTTGCGCCACCAGGGAAGCCATTGGCTGCTATTTTGATTGCAATCCTGTGAGACCCTATGTAGAAGATACAGCAGGCTGGTGCTGGACTCTACATCCAAGGAAATGGTGAGACAATAAGTTTCTTTGTTTTTTTAGGCTGCTGATTTTCTCTAATGTATTTTGCAATGATTAAAAAAAAAGATTATTGCTTCTTTGTCCTTGATACTTCAGACAGACCTTTAAGATTATTAGTAAATTACAGAGATAACTAAAGATCTTAGATAATAACCTGTATATTCCTTAAGTTTTTCTTATCTATTTAAGAAAAAAGAATTTTTTTTCAGGATAAAGGTGAACTTCTGACTTATTTGGACTTGTAGTTCTTTTGCAGAAAACACTTTCCTTTGAAGATATTATATCCTGAAACAAATAATCTGAAGTCTCTTATGTATTATTGGGCATGTGTTTTATCTTAACTTCTGAAATCTAATGTTATTACAATAGTAGTCTTTTTATTTCTATATAACCTGAATAAGGAAGTAATTACTTTTGACATTTCTACCTTTGCTTTTTCCACTCCTCTGGTTTGAGTGCTCATGTGTTAAAAGTCCCCTTTTCATTGTGATTTTTTTTCTGCATCACTGAAAATTTCCATTTAAACATTTATGTTAAGTATGAAATTTGAATTTTTAAAATTTTTATTATTACTTATATGAAAATATTCTCTTGCTCCAGCCAGTTAAAAACATATTTAAGTAGTCTTGTATAGAAACGATAGGTGTTTCAGTATAAATTGTTGTTTTCCACTTGCAAACATCCCAGTCTCCTTGAATCTAAAATCATTGTCTTTTCAAACTGGCAGTTTGGTTTAATGTCTTTTGCATGTAGAGATAAATGCTATGTGTGATAAAAGAAACAGGAGGTGGAATATTTGCTCCGAAGAAACTGTCACACATGAGATTTAGAACAACAAACAAAAAACACTTGAAATACCTACAGTAGTTCCCAAAACCCATATGGAGCTCTTGACTTACTCATAGCCACCTCCTTCCTCTCTCCTCTCCTCATCCCTTGGTGAATTATAAGAGGCTCCCACTATTCTTCTTTTAAGAGTCAATCCACCCTAACTACAACTTTGTCTCTTTTTATCAACTTCTATAATGTAAGCTGCTTAGGAGCATCCTCTCATCCCTTTAATTCTCAGTTCTTCTTCCTTGACCCACACTCCCTTTCCATCCTTCCTTACTAAAACTTATGATTTGCCTTCTGGAGCTTCTCATTTCTGAACAACAAATTCTTTTCTCCTAGATTTTCCTTTACTTCCTTCTCTCCAATGAATACAGCCACACCTTGAGACTTTGCATTGATCTTAATCTTCTCAAAGGAAGTCTGCTTGTCCTTCTGAGGAAGGGAAATGTGGGCAGTGCCCTCTGTGCTTTTATATTCACTGTGACTTCAGACCACTGCAGACCATACTCTTTCACCTCTTCCACTGTCTTATGGAAACTCATTGTCTAGTGGGATGTGCCATGTGTCTGGGCTGCCCTCTACTCTTACTTTGTCATTTTCTATTGCCATGAAGTTACGATCCTTTTTTTTTTTTTTTTAAGAACTAAGTTCCTTGCAGTTCAGTTATGGATATTAAATGTCAGAGGTCCTTCTTGATTTCTCAGTATCAATGAAGCATTTTATTTTCTCTAATTGCCTAGAAACTTTCGTTTTTGTCCCTTGGTTTCTTAATGTGACTTTTTTATTCTTCCTGTCTACATGACATATCTACCTTAAAGCCAAATAACAAGAGACTTTCAATACACTATTGAATTTTAGAACTTATTTAAAGATCAAAGAATCCAGCTTTCTTGAACAAGGAAACTGAAGCTTAATGAAGATGAGATTTACCTACTATCTTATAACAAGTCAGTTATAAAGCAGGGTCTCTTTCCTGGCACCATCTCAAGCCCACCCCCTACAGAGTTCTATCGGTGCTGTTGCAGGTGATACTTCAGTTTCCTAAGAATATATATTTTATTTTCTTAATTATATGAGGGTTAAAGGGAATCATATCTATATCCATCCAGGTATGCTAATAGCTGGTATAAAAAATTGTCACTATCAACTCTTATCAAGTACCTTTCTAACACATTTTACAACTACTATGAGGTAGGTTTTATCATTCATTCCATTTTAGAGATAGGAAAACTATGCTGAGGCACAAAGAAAAAAATTGTTCACGGTTACATCATGAGGTAACAAAGAAATCAGAACCCAAGAACTTATAGCTTAACTATTATAACATTATCTCTTAGCCAGCCCTTAAATACTGCAAGAAAATGTGAAGAAATCAGTCTTGATTCAGGCATCCTAGAGCAGTTTCTTAGAAGAGAGAGAAATATAATATTTTCTGTACTGAGCAGAAATGGTCCAACAGTTGAAAAATGTTTATAGCTATTTGACAATAAAATGATTGTGGCAAATTTTGGTTCCATTCCCAAACGTTCCCTTTCTCAATGAGTAGCGTCTGCAGCCATCGGTACCCAAGTAGAAACCTACTCATTATCCACACTATCTCCTTATTCCCAATACAGCCAGTTCTAGGAACTATAGATTTGTGTACTTTTTGAAAATTCCTCTTGCCTTCTCATTGTTTTCCTTTCCTTCAGTCTTGCATTTTCCATACTGTTGTTCTTTCTGAAATAAAAATGCTATCCTGCCACTCCCAATTTTAATTTAACAAATGTTATCATATTGTTTAACTGGGGCAGTAAAGGTTCAGCCTATCTATCCTGTTTGTTTGTCCACAGGTACCTTTTTAATTCTAAGTTTTGCTTTTCCCATCCTCTCATGTTGCTTGTTCATATAGGTCTTGCCTATAAAGTTTCCTTATACTGACATCTTTTCTGCCTTTGTTCTACTAGCTCTCATTTATACTTACAGTCTTGACTTAGGGGTCAGTCATGGTGTCTTCTCCTCCTGGAAGGTTTTCCTGACCACTGAGCTCATATTATGTGTCTCTTTTGTGAGCTTTGCAGTACCCCTTTTCCTCCTTTAAACTTTGAGTATTTTTCTTATACTACCCATGACTATCTTTGTGGTACTCAACTTGGGAACCTCATAAATAAATTATAAAGGTAAGAAATATGAATGAGGGCCTCCCTGGTGGCGCATGGGCTTGAGCACTGCATCCTGGGGCTTCCACAGCCACTACAGCACAAGTTTGATCCCCGGCCAGGGAGGGGACCCACATGGCGCAGTGGACCTCTCCTGCTTCACCCGTTGCTCCCCTCAGCAGTGTACTTCAGTCCATCTGCCTGTTCTGCTCCCCACTCTGTCTCTGGTGGACCCTTTCACTCCCAGTGCCCCTGGACTGTACCCTGGCTCTTTTATGCACAGATAAATAAAATCTTAAAAAAAACTTTTAAAAAAAGAAATATGAATGAGAAAACTCTTGGGTCAGCTCTTATTTATTAAAATCCTCCCTTTCTTCTACCAGTAGAAACTGTTCCCTTATCTCTAACAACAATCTTATTAACCCACTAAAGTACTTTGAATCTATGAGTTTATGAACTCTAAAATGATTTATATGACTCAGTTAACCTTACTGCATTTTATAAGGGAAAAGGAAAGGAGATTTCTTTATAAATTTTCATATTTATTTTAAAGATCTGGCTCATATAAATTAGGTGAAAAAAATATCCACCTAAATTCAAAAAAGGTATCGTTGGATGAGATGGTTGGTGTTTCTATTACATTGGTTTTTGCATTAGTACATTAATCATTGGTTAAGTTTATAAGTTGATTTTACTATTTTATACTATTAGAGAAATTATCACTGCTATAATTCTTCTCAGGCTATAATTTTAATGATATTTTGATTATTTGGTTAGTATTTTTGGTCAAGAATACACTCTCTAATTATAACATAATTTCTAAGAGAAAATAGAATCACCATTTCAAAAATCTACTTTGTGACATTTGAGTTTTACACTGCACTATGGCTAAAAAGTGGAGACAGTATATGGGGAAATTAGAGGAAGAAGTGCAAGATTAAAGCGTTGGGAATTGTAGCATAATTTGAGAGCCAGTTTCTTGCCAACTACTTCCCTGAAAGTTAACTGTTGATCCTCTCTGCATAAAGCCTGTCTTGGACCTCCTGGTCAGAAATCATGCTCTGCACAAAGGCATCCCTCCCTCTTCTTTAATGGGAAAGAACATTGTTGATTATCCATCTAACAGTTGGGTTCCCAGCAGGGTGTATTGGGGTTCTTTCTGGACTCCTGTAAACAGCAGTTGATTAGGATTTTCATATTCCTTTGTTTGATTTATTGTTTCTGTGACATAATATTTAAGTCCCCTCCATGAACCCAGGGAAAAACAAAAATATTTAGCTGACATATTAAGATTATTTAGTTTTTTTAATAGGAATAATTCAAAATCACAGTCATTAAAAACTCATGAGGAAAGTAAGGCATCATTATTTCTGTATTGGATACAAGTATTATTTCTCTTCACAGTTACACTGTTTAAAGAGAAATTTTTATTGTTATGTCCTTCTGTACCCATTAGTGTGTAAGAATAAGTGATTAAGTGACCTCTAAAAATAACTTCTCCCTGTATTCTATTAATAGTATGATTTTCCAGTTCATCATTGTTTGATAATTTTGGGGAGAGTCTAATTTATCTATTCTGTTACCCCTGTGAAATACTGTTCATGACTTTAATTTTCTATTTTGACACAACTTTCACCGAACATAGAGTACTTATGTTGTCGTACTTAGGAACGTGGAAATTCATTAGAATCAAGAGGAATAGTGGCAGCATCCAAATCGATGAACTGTTGCTGATTCTTTAATACCTCCAAAGGGAAACCAAGCTTATAAAATCTTGCTAACCACCTAGCATTGAGCTGTCACCTTCAATGTACCTTTGATATACTTGCTTTTTGTTAAAGGGGAAGATGGGAAACAGAAAGTGTATCATTTCATTCACACGGACTTTGTCTGGAAGTGCGGCTGTGATATGATTTCTGTCAGAAACAATCTGCTTGATATTTCTCTGTCTTTGCTTGGGAACACAGAGTGCCCTGTCTGTTTTCTATCCCTGGGTGCTGGGATATGCTGCCTTGTCAAACAGCATTTGTCTTCACTCACTACCTGCTTGTTGAGTACAGCTCAGCCTCACCACGGTGGCAGAGAAAGCCTTAGGCTGCTCAGCATCTGTCTCTTCATGTAATTAACTGTAGCCCTAGATAGGGAGCAAAACAGAGATTTTACACTGTGAAAGAATAATGTGTCCAGACAGGAGTTTCTAAGCAAGGGAAAGATTTGTTAGTGTTTCTGTTCAAACAGGAAGACACCATTTATTTTTGCCTCAAAATGTTTTGAACGCAAAATAACCACTGGCTTTCAAAGCAAATGTTGGAAAGCTCACTTCATGTACCTTAAAAACTCTTTTTAAAAAATTTCAGTAAACAGTTTTAGCATCAAATAAAAATTGCTGGTAATATATTATGCATCTTATTTTTATGACTAAAATCAGAATCCTTGAGTCAAAAGTATCAATGACTAAAAAATAAAAGAGGAAGAGGAACTCTTTATACAATAGAGTGTCAACTAATAAATCTTGAGTTAGAAAAAAAAATCACCATTTCACAACCTCAAGTAGTAATTGGTTTGAGCAAGAGTCATCAATGGATGCCAATACTAATAAATGAAAGTTTGATAAGCATCAGAATATAGTCTCAAATTATTTTCTCACTAATTACACATTTGTGTATATAATCATATATATTTGGTATATAAATATGTAAAACTATACATTTTGATGTCTATAATTCAACCTGGGTAAGGGACATATGGGTTTTTTCATTCTTTTTTAAACTTTTTTGTAAGTTTGAAACCATACTAAAATAAGTACCAAATGATAGCATTTCCTTGTATTTTTAAAAAATTCTCTTCCCAAGTAACTAGAGCATGGCTCAAGCTTGGCTCTTTTGACAAAATATTAAGAAAAATACATCATGCTTCCCAGAAGCTTCACTCACCAGCTGCCAATGGAGCTTCATTAATGTAGCATGTTCTGCAATCAAAACCTGGTCTCTCTTGGGAAAAGAGTGACATTCTGGATCCTTGCCTTACAGATATCCACTTAGAGACTTGCAATCCATGAGGACTTCTAAATGAAATGTGGATATCTGCATGTGAGGCTCTGTGACATATTTTATAGTACCCTTTGACTTTATAGAAAAGGACCCTGAAATTTAGAAAATGAATGCTTGCAATTCTTCCTATGTCATTCTTAATAAGCTTGCTTTCAGGAACTCTTAGAAGGCAAAGAACCCTCCTCTTCTAAGACCTTATTGTGTAGCCATAGCAGCCCTGATAATTGCTTAAATTAAGAAAAGAGACTAAATATTATAATATAATAAAGACTGCAGACAGTATTGAAAACAACTATACTAAACTCTTTCCTGGATATTTTTGGTATTCATTTAATGTAGAGCATTATGATGCTTGAATGAATAGATTTATAAATTAATTTAAAATTTGGAATTAAGCAATCCAGTATGTGTCTAAAGGAGCAGATATTACTCCTGACTAGCCACTTAGGTGCCCTAACTTGCTTCTTCATGTGTTAATACCCTCTATATTGCACTTGCCATTCATGATGGACCTGACTGCCCCTTCACAGTTAGAACAGACAGCCCCTTTTATTTGGTGCCCTTGGTTTTTACTTTTCTTTTTTTCTGGTTCATGACTAATGGTGGTAGGTTGTGTCCTGTCTCAAGTGTCAGTCCTCTGCAAATTGGCCCAGCTTGGCAACACTGTGAAATAGTCTTTGGTATTCTCCTAAGATCTCCAATAATTAATTTGTTGACATTTGTAATTTCAGTATATATTTTTCATTTAAAAAATACATAGTTTTATATTTGTTTAGAAATAAAAGTTCTCTTCCATCTTTTTCTATTTTTTTGTTTCTATTTTTTATCTTATATTAAAAGAGAACAATAGGTGTCATATTGTCCAAACTCCTTGGGATTATTAGGTTTAGGAAATGCCTTATCTTCAGGGTTAGAATTGGGTCCCACTCCAACTTGCCTGGAAATCATGGCTGCTGTTGGCAGGACTGGAGTTTGGACCAAAGGCTTCAGGTCCTCTGGGACCATGTTGCCACCCTCATAACAGCCAAGAATCTGTTTGATGTCTCAGAAAAAAAGAACATAAATTTTAAGTAGAATGTATATGGAAATTATACACAATCCTTTTAAAACTTTTTGCTCTGAAGATAACTTCAGATTTATAGAATTTTTAAGATAGTACAGAGTTCCTGTGTCCCTTCCTCTCAGCTTCCCCTAAGACTAACCACAGTACTTTGATCAAGTCTAAACTGACCTTGATATAGCAGTATTGATGAAACTAGGGACTTAGTTCAGGTTTCTCTTGTCTTTCCATGGATGTACTTTTTTCTAATCCTAAACTGAACTAGGATACCAATTGCCTTTTGTAGTCATGTCTTCTTAGTCTCATCAATTTGTCAGTATTTCCTTTCTTTCATGACCTGGTCCTCCTGCATAGTGGTCAGATATTTTGTACAATGCTTTTCACTTAGAGTTTGTCTAAGGTTTTCTTTTTAAAGATTTTATTTTTGCATAGAAAAACCTGGGGTATAGGCCAGAGGTGTGGGGGGTGAAAGGATACACCAGAGACAGAGTGTGGAGCAGAGCATCAGCGGAGTGACTGAAATACACTGCTGATGGAAGCAGTGGAAAGATCTGCTGTGCTTTAGGTGGGTTAGATTCCTGGCCAGGAATTGGACTTTGGCCTTAGTGGTGATAGCGGTGAGATTTAACCCCTTGGCCACCTGTCTGAGATTGTCTTATAGTTAGAATGAAGTTATACATTCTGGGGGAAAAATAGTACAGAATTGATGTGCCCTTTTCATTGCTTGATAGCGGGCTATGCATGCTAGCAACGTGATATAACGCTGGTGCTATTAACCTTGACAACTTGGTTAAGGTGGTGTCTGCTAGGCTTATCTACTGTAAAGTTACTAGTTTTTCCTTTCAAACTCTATTTCTTAGAAGCAAATAGTTCCTGCAATCAAGAGGAGCAGAATTAAGCTCCTATGGAGCATGGAGTGCAAAAAAATGTGTAGATATATTTAAGACACTAGAGTAGTTACAAATATTTGAAAAGAGGTACTTTGTGCCTATGCAAATAGCCAATTTCTGTTTAGTTTTGCTCAATAAATTAGTATCTATCTGTGGATCTTGACTGCTGCATTTATTGCTATGAATAAAAAATGGTGATTTTTTTTTATTTCTCTTTTTCTACATTTATTAACTGGAATTTTTAAAGGGAAAATTGCTCCATTCTCCCCCATGTACTTATCTATCCAAACTATTAACATGTTCATATGGACTAATGGATAATTCATTTTATTCTTTGGGTGATAATACAACATTATGGTTATCTAAATTTTTCTCAAATTGTTTGTCTTAGTCATTGGGATATCTTTTGAGTTGGCTTCTGTGTTTTTTTTTTTTTTTTTTATACATTATACTATTTTTCCTCCTTTTAACTCCGCCTTCCTTTCTGGTAGTACCAGGTACTCCATGATCATCTAGTATGTTCTCTGCCTCCACCATAGAATCAGCCATTTCTCCAAGATGTCTGAGTGTACATATTGCTGCTGTGGTATATTTCTCCTAGGTCCTCTGAGTGAACAGATCCAGGAAATATGTCTATATTTATGTATATATATGTACATATACTACCTTTGCAGACACATGGATTTATATTTATTTTATGTATATGGTAAAATAAACATGAGTTCATATATTGATGTGTTTGACTCATCCAGCACTACAGGGCTCATTCTAATATTCCCATCTTGGTTATTTGTGAGGCTATTTGAAACTTCTTTCTTTGACAGTGAGAAAACTATCTCTTATCATATATAATATATTTTCTTATTTGTTCAACTTTAATATATATGTAACAGTGTCAGAACTGCTAAACCTCACTACTTCAAGAAATAAATTTAACAACTAGAGTGTTCTGTGTAAATCTTTGTCTTTAGCCTTCCAATATACAGACAAAACATTTGTTTTCCACAGTTAATTTAGGTTCTATCCTCCCCACCTTTTCAGTGAGATCACCTTATATGTCTCTAATACAGTTAGATCGCTTTATCGCAATCTGCCTTCAGTCTGTTCTCCTAAAATTCAGATTGGTTTTATTTTGTGTTTATTTTTTGTTTTTTTTTTTTTATTTTCACACAGTAAAAGTCACTTTCTCTGGTACAGCACTCCATGCCTTTTCCAGAGGCATAGAATCATGCTATCACCACCCAGTACCATAAGGAATATTAAGGCGAGTCTTTGCAACAATCCCTCCTCTCATTTGCAAGCAGCTTCTGGTCACTTTTATGTCACTCTAGCTTTGCTTTTCCATAATGTCATGTAAGTGGAAGCATAGTTTACTTAGACTTTTACATTCAGCTTTTTTCACAGCAAAATGCATTAAAGATTCATTATTGCTGTGTGCATCAATGGTTCATTTCTTTATTGCTAAGTAGCATTACATTGTATTGCTATCTCGATGTTTATGTCCTTATCTGTTTAAAAACATCTTGGTTGTTTCTACTTTTTGGTGATTATGAATAAAACTGCTATAATTATTTCCATACATGTTTTTGTGTGAACATAAATTTACAGTTCACAGGGGAAAATACTTCACAGTGAGATTGCTAAGTCATATGGTATTGTGTGTATTTAATAAGTATATGCCAAATTACTTTTTAAAGTAATGATACCATTTTACATTCTCATAAAAAAATGAGTGACTATTCTGTCACTCTTCATCTTTGATAGCACTAGCTATTAGCAGTGTTTTTGTTTGTTTCTGTTTTGTTTGTTTTTAGCCATTCATAGATATATGGTGACATTTCATTGGCATTTTCCTAATGATTAATATTTTGTTCCTCCTTTCCTGTGCTTGTCACCATCTACATGTCTTCATTTGGTCAAGTGTCTTTAGATCATTTGTCCTTTAAAAACTTGGTTGTTTACCTTTTTTATCGCTGAGTTTTAAGATTTCCTTATATATTCTTGGTACAAATACTTAATCAGATGTGACATTTACAAAATTTTTTTCTCAGTTTGTATCTTCCCATTCTCTTAAAAGTGTTTTCACAGAGCAAACATTTTGAAATTTGGTAATAATCTAATATGTTTTTTTCTTTTATATATTGTGCCATTAGTGATATGTCTGAGAGTTCATGGCCAAGCTACTATTTTTAAGTAGATGTTTTAATAGTTTTCATTTTGTCATTGGACTATGATCATTTTGAGTTAATGGTTGTATGAATGTCTGTTTTATAGAGACATAGAATGGTTTCAGCACCACTCACTGAAAAGACTAGTCTTTGCCCTATGAATTGCCATTCATTCCTCGTTAAAAATCAGTTAGCTGTCTGTGTGAACATATTTCTGGACTCTCTGTTCCAATCTCTTTCTGGGCTCTACTGTGCCAGTAATTTGTATTTCTGTCCTCTCACTAATACCATACTAGGTTGATTTCATGGCTCTATAGTAAGATGTTGATATTGGGTTATGTGAATCTTCCAGCTTTGCTCTTTTTGGCTATTCTCATTTCTTTGTTTTTCCATAGCCATTTTAGAATCAATTTGTCAAAATCTGTAAAACCCTGCTGGAATTTTTATTGGAATTACATTGAATCTATCAAACTGGACAAACATGACTCTTAACATCTAATCAATATTGGTGCCCAAATCATGAATAAGGTGTATCACTCCATTTATTTATATATTGGAAAATCTCCATTGGTATTTTGTAAGTCTATAGATCTTATGTACATTTAGAAAAGATTTGTATTTATTTTTATATTAGTATTTCATGTAATTGTAAATGTGTTACTTTTAAATTTGGCTTTCATTTCAGTTGTTCATTGCTATGGTATGTAAAAATGTGATAAACCTTTATAAGTTGATTCTTATGCTACAACCTTATTAAACTTTTTTAGTAGTTCTAGGAGCTTTGTCATAGACTCTTTGGAATTTTCTGCATACACTATGTGAATTGGGACTATTTTATTTCTTCCTTCCTTTCCAATATGTATGCCTTTTATTTCTTTTCATTTACACTTAGTGCACTAACTAGGACTTCCAGTACTATGTTGAATAGGAATAGTTAGAGATGACATCTTTGTCATTTTCTTAATTATAGAGGAAAATCATTCAGTCCCTCCCCATTGATGTATGATGTTAACTGTAAGTTTTTTTTTTTTTTTTACTACCTTATCAGAGTAAAGAAGTTAGATTCTATTCCTAATTTGCTGGGGACCCACACGGCATGGCAGACCTCTCCTGCTGTACCCGCTGCTCCCCTCAGCAGTGTACTTCTGTTGATCTGCCTGTTCTGCTCCCTGCTCTCTGTGGTGAATCCTCTCAACCCCCCACACCTCTGGCCTGTACCCCAGTTCTTGTATGCATAAATAAATCAATCTTTAAAAAAAATATTTCCTAAATAGCCTCTTTTGGTATCATGCATACCAGATACCTGAAAAGTGTATGTCTTTTTCAAATAGGAGAAAACAAGGATAATGAGGCAAGAGGAGAGATCAGGGGCACAGGTTCACCCACATGGCCTTGCAGGGCACAGTGACAGCAGTGCCCTGTAACCTGGGTAGTGCAGAGTGGGTCCTGAACAAGCATTTCATCTAAAGCTCCCAAATTCAGAACATCCTAATCAGGTTGCCAATGAATTTTCCTTCACATTATTTAAAAACTTGACTAATTTTCACCACCTGTATTATTCAATCTCTAGAATCAAACATTTTGAATCTTGACATTTTGCCTTT
Source organism: Galemys pyrenaicus (assembly GCA_019455555.1). Lineage (NCBI taxonomy): Eukaryota > Metazoa > Chordata > Mammalia > Eulipotyphla > Talpidae > Galemys > Galemys pyrenaicus. The sequence goes on from JAGFMF010011862.1 coordinate 5,952,594, forward strand.
GAGATTGCCCATGCAAGCCCAGAGACCTTGCACTGGACCCCTTTCCTCAAAACTGGTCTGCTTCTGGAGCCTCACTTGCACAGGTGTGGGGGCTCTCTCCTGAAGGCAGCCTTCTTGTGGCCCTCCCTCCTGTCTGTTCTCCAGATCTGGGGCCCTCATTCCAGCGAGCACCTGCTGCTTCAGGCCGGCCTCCTCATGGTTACCAGGGATGTCCCTCAGCCCTCTTTCAGCAAGCTGGTTTGTCAACTGCCTCACTCCCTGGCAGCACCTATTTTTAAGCCAGCAATATTACAGCTTTCTCACATCAGCTTCTCTTCGAAATGCTCACTTAAATGTGGCTGTATTATCCTAGGAAGCTTCCCACCCCTGAATTATTTTGGAATGGCATAATTTCAAGTCTACTGGCCTGGAAAATGTCACAAGAATGGGAAGTTCTCACCCATGTTTCTTGCTCGAACATAAGTTTGCTTCACTGCACTTGTGTGATTAGCGTTAGCGAAACTGTCTATTTGTGGCATGTCTTTACTAAATAACTCTTTAAATATAATTCCACTGTGTAAATAATGTAATACTCTTAATAAGAAGAAAATAAACATAGAATTGTATTATAAAGTCATGTGATTTATTATTAGTGGAGCCCAAATGTCCTCAAACCTCACTGACCTGAGGTATAAATAAGGTCATGCTATAGATGACTGCATTTCTTGGCAAATAACAGCACCAGCTAAACTAGAGCACCTTAACCTTTTTAATTCTTCTTCCCTGTGTCTCCTTGGTTACTTCTCAGCATCTCTGCAGTGTTCAGTGTTTATTTATGGACAGTCCTCTTGTTTTCCATAGCTTTTGACCGTGGCTGCCTTGTTGAAAGCATATTTTCCATGAAGAGGGATCGTATTTGCACTACAGGTGTGTCCATGACAACAGTTTCACTGCCCCTGGGGGCCTGTTCCAGTACATCTCAACTTTACAGAACCTTCAGATGCCAAAAAATGAAGAGACTGTGTCTCCTTTGGTCTGTTCAGTGATGCCTCTCGGTCATGATCCTTAGGGAGCATAATGTCCAAATGATTTCTTACAGGACTGACAATGGTTTTATTTTGTCTCTTGTAAGAAATCTAAGGCATTTTATATTGCAAGCACATATTCAACTGCATACTTACGTTCCATTCTGGTTGATAGTCCAGTTCTCAACTGGTTTACTGGTTTTTGTCTCTTAGATTCTGAAGCAACTCTAGTGCTCTTAAGAGAACATCTTCACATCATACTTCTTTCTTGGTGCAATTTCTTTCTTGAGGTTGGCAGAAGTAGGGATACATCATCCTTCAGTTTCACATTTCATGTGTCTTGGATTCAGGCATGCAGGCACACACATCCTGGTCACACCCCAGCATTCCAAACGAAGACATCAGTCTTCTAATTCCTTTGTCCCCATATTCACATCAAATTTTGGTGGTGTAAGAAATTTCGAGCTCACCATTTCCTAACAGCAATAATGAATTGGTTTTATTTTTGACATCTCATGACACTCATTTAATGTAGTTTTTTTTATTTTGAAGCAATGCAGAGTTGTTGTGCATTGTTAAAGACTGAAAAAGAACTTCTTTTTCTTACTGATGTGACATAGGCTTGCACCAGTTATTTCTCTGTTCTTATAGTATTTGATCTCTCAATGTATTTGACAGATTTAATTACTTAAATGTAAAACACTGCTCTTGGTTTCTCTTACTGGACATGCCTTTTCTATCTCTCTTGCCACCTGTTCTTCTTTGTTGTTCTAACTCTTTTTTTTTTCTCTTCTTTGTTGTTGTTTTAGCCCAGGACCATGTCCGTGCTATTCTTTTCTACCTCTATACACTGTGGATGACCTCACCTTTCTCTGTGGCTCAAAGTTCCACTGATTCTCACACCCATAGCTCTAATCCTAACATCTGCAGATTTATAGATACAATTTCTTACCAGAATTTTAAAATAAATAAATACATATATATTACATCATTCTTCATTTTTGTAAAATGTATGCTTTCTCCTCTCAGGTGTAATCCCCATAAAATTTCCACCATCAATTCACCTGTGCACCATTACTGCAGTCTCTTGTGCTACTCCCTCCCCAGTTTTGATCCCTCTCCCTCCCCCTCCCCTGAGAATGTCTATGATATATATTGTCTGCTAATTTTAAAAAATTTATTATAATTATTTTTTCCTGATTCCTTATGTGATTCCTCTATATTCCTCCTATAAGTGAAACCATCCAATATTTTTTCTTCTCCTGCCAGAAATTTTTATTTGGAAGAGTAATACTAGCTAAATCTATAGTCCTCCTACATGCCTACTTTTACACTACTACCACTCCCATTACATTTCTGATGCTTCTGGTTAACAGTTGTGTAGGGATTTTTCCCCACACAAAGAAATTCTCTGTGACACCAACTGGGTGTTCTACAACTTAACTCAGCTTTAACACTGTCTACCTGGATTGTCATATCCCACTTATTAAGGCTTCAGTGCTATATGACAGCTTCCACCCCACTTCAGATGCCAATCACAGTACTGTTTCCAAGTTACTCACAGTCCTATCTGATTGGCCACAATTGGAAGTTCCCATAACGCCTCAATTTCTTTCCTTTTTTTTTTTTAAAGATTTATTTATTTATGCATACAGGAGCTGGGTTACAGGCCAGAGGCATGGGAGGTGACAGGATTCACCAGAGACAGAAGGGGTGCAGAACAGGCAGATGGACAGAAATACACTGCTGAGGGGAGCAGCAGGCGAGGCAGGAGTGGTCTGCTGTGCTATGTGGGTTCCCTCTCTTGCCCGGGATCAAACTCTCATTGCTGTACCACAGATGCTTCCCAGTGTGGCACTCAACCTCCTGCGCCACCAGAGAGACCCATAACTCCTCAATTTCAACTATTTGTCTAGCGCTCACATAACACTCAGTATAATGGAAGACATGATGGAGGATACAAATGAGCAGTTTGATGAAGAGACACATAGGGTAAGATCTAGTAGGGTCCTGAGTGTTGAAGTCTCTGTTCCTTTGCTGTTAGGTTACATCATCTTTCTGTCATATGGGTGTGCTCCCCAATCTGCAAATGTGTCAAGGCCCATACTATTCAACTTTTTATGGAGAATTCATCACATAACAAGAAGGAGTCCTTTTTCCTTCGCAAGGAGTCCTGAAAATACCGAGCTTCTAATTGTGGCTTGCACTTTCCAGTGCCCAGGCCCTATCCAGGATCCCAAAAGTCATTTCCTCAGAACAAAAGACAATCTTACCACCCAAGAAAGGCCAGGATTTCAGGAGCTTTGTGTCAATAACTGGGGTCAGACTAATATAAGTTTTCTACTATCTCACAGGGTGTAACTGGAATATCAAACTGAACAAATCCCAAATAGAATGCTTATTTTCCTTTCCCAGACTTGCTTCTGTTTTAGTCATTTCCCTTTGTCCATTCTTCAAGCTGACTACCTGGGAATGTCTTCACTTTTGTTTTCTCTTCATCAACTCCATCCCAATACCTAACCCAATCTCAGAATCAGTTGTTTCCATGACTAGATTCTGAATCTATTTATTTTGATTTTCACTAAACTCTAGTTCCAGTTGCCTTCATCTGTTCTGCAAGGGTTGATTCCTAACTGCTCTGCCTGCTTCCATTTTTGTTACTCTACTGTACATTCTCTATTGGCAGCAGACTTATATTACTTCTAAATGAGAATCAGCTAATGTCACTCTTATTCTTATTACTCTCTCTTTAACTTCTGGTCTTGCCAAACTTTGCACAGTCTGGCTCCTGCTCACCTCTAAGATATCTTCTACAATGGACTGCTGTCCCCATCCAACTCTGCTCCTGCCTCCTAGCTCTCCTTCTGTTCTTGGAACTTACTAAGCTTTTTTTCCACCTAGTGCCTTTGCATCAGCTGTTCCTCTGGCCCTAAATACTTTTTCCATGAGCTTCACATGACTCTTTCTTTCTTTTAATTCTGATCCTGGCATAAATGTGGCCTCCTAAGAAAAGTCTTCCCTGATGACTTCACATGAATTAGTTATGTAGTCACTCACTATCATGCTATTATCACGTATTTTGATTCTCTGCACAACACTTACCGTTAGAGAGTTCCTTTATTTGTTTCTTGATCATAAACCCCATAACAGCAGTAAACTTGTTAGACTTGTTCATGGCTTTATTCTATTTTCTCAGAACAGTTCTTGGCATTGCAGACAACATAGGAAATATTTGTTTGAATATCATAATGTCATTGGAGCAGCAGGAAGGCGGCACAGGGCAAGTTCTGAATGGTTCTTAACAGACAGGGGTAAACGAAGGAGTCTTGGAGCCCTCGGTGGCTTTTATGCATTTTATTGTCAGAGGTGGCCAGGTACATGGCAGTCAGGGGTGCCAGGGGAGCCAGGAGGCTGACAGGCCTCCCAGCCCCTGGCGCATCTCACCTTCTCGGCTGCTTCTTCTCTCTCTCTATCTGCTGGCGTCCTGTTCTCCCGCTGCTGGTGCTGCTCTCGCTGCTGCTTGTTGGTACTGTCGCTGCTTGTTGGTCTTGCTGTTCGTTTGTCCTGGTGTCCACATGACACCACCCATATACGCCCATGTCCAAACCCAGGTGCGCCCATTTGCATCCATCATTATACCATGGCGGGAGGGCGGAAAAGCCTGAGACTTTTCTCAGACCCTACACTCAGTTATGATTTTCTAAATGATAATATATGTATGATATAATTTGATATATATAATAGCATCCTATAAAAATTGCAGTAGGAGTTATTTTTACTAGTCACTTCAGAAAGATCATCTTTTTTAAAAAAAGATTTATTTATTTTTTTATTCATACAAGAACTGGGGTACAGGCCAGAAGTGCGGGGGGTGAGAGGATCCACCAGAGACAGAGTAGGGAGCAGAACAGGCAGATGGACTGAAATACACTGCCGAGGGGAGCAGCAGGCGAGGCAGGAGAGGTCTGCGGGGCCATGTGTGGCCCTTCCCTGGGCGGCGGCAGGGATCGAACTCGTGCTGCAGTGGTGGCGGTTTGTCTCAAAGTGCGTTGCTTTACCCACCGCCACCAAGGTGGACCCAGATCACCATTCTTTTTGATGGTATTTTCTAGCGCAGTAAGTTCTGGTTAGGAACAAATCAGTTTATGTTCATGTATATATGTATGTGTGTGTGTGTGTATATATAATATATATGGAACTTCTTAGATTTATATTATTCTTAAGTGCTTAAATGGATCATTTTTTTTCTCTCTTCCTGGAAAAGAAGCCTCTTGTTATCTGCCAAGTATCCTTTTTTAATTAACAAGGGGGAATGGGTCTAGCTCAAATAATTAACATCCCAGTCTTCACTGCAGATCTAAGTGGTCTCTGGCAGAAAAAAAAGTAGAAATCATCAGGTGAAATCTGTAGGAAAGCTACTTAATAGAAACCAAGTAAGTTATTAGACAGGTACCTTTTTGCCTTTTCCCTTTCTGCTGCTTAGAAAATGGCTATGACCCCTGGAACTGCAGCAACCACAAGAAAAGACAACTTGCAAGAATAGTGAGGGGAAAAAAGGGAAAACTGGAATTGTAATGGCTGCCATACCAATCCTGGGCTGCTAATCTCTGGATTTGTGCATAAGAGAAAAATTAATTTATGTCATATTTAATCCACTATTATGTGATTTTTCTGCCATATATGGCTAAACCTAAATAAAAATTTATCTCTACAAGGGAAATATGCAATTTATTTGACTGTTGAATGTATCAGAATGTCACTTTTATTTATTTATTTTCTTGCAAAGGAAAGTTTATTTAGGAAAAAAAGAGTTGAAGAGTAAAGACTCCCGGGTAGATGACCATGGGAGGGCAAAGAGAGCCCTAGAATGTCACTTTTAGTAAATTATTTTGTAAAATGATCATTCTAGTTATTTTAAATATAAAAATGAATTATTTAATATAATTTGTTTTCATTAATCTCAATTTCCATGCGCTCATTGTCTTTTCTTTTGATAGAGCCACTGTGGCTTGGGGGATGTTCAGAGTCAGATGATTATGAGTTTGAAACTTAACTTGTCACTTATATGACCTCTGGCAATTTCTTAATTTATCTGATTCATCTTCCAGAGATTAGCAGCCCAAGGTTGGTATGACAGCCATTACAAATTCCAGATTTTCTGCTTTTTCCCTCATTATTCTTGCATGTTGTCTTTTCTTGTGGTTGCTGTAGTTCCAGTGATCATCTTCCCCATCTCACATTATTAATTCAATTTTAATAATAAAGTGAGAGATGGAAATAGTCTATCTTTAGTTAGGGTTTTCCCTGCATACATGTGTTTACATATATAAAACATCACAAGGCTACATAGTTAAGATTTCTAAATTAACTGTGTAAATTTTAATTGAAAACAAAAAGACATAATGCCTGTGCTCATTGTAGCACTATATATAGCAATAGCCTAAGGACCTAATGGCAGATAAATGGATAAAGATATATGTCTATATACACCTATACACACACACACACACACACACACGGTATTATGCCATTTGTGACAACCTGAATGAAACTGGGAGGGAATAATGTTAAGTGAAATAAGTCAGGAGAAGAAAGAAACACTAGATGATTTCACTTATATGTGGACTGGAAAGAAACAAAACAAAAAAATAGGCAAAACAACCAAAATAAACCCTAGAAATCTGGCTGTGGAACGGAGGCTACCAAAGGGCAAGGGTGAGGGGAAGAAATGGGGCGAGGCAGGCCAATGATCTATGGGAGGAGGATAATCAGTGCTTTGGAGGTAGGTGTGGTTGTGCCAACATACATTTGAAGAGGTGTGAGCCTGTACCCTTAAACCATATAGTGTGGTAAACCAATGTAATCTTAAAAATGATTAATTCAAACAAAACAATCCTGTCATAAATAATCATACTATAAATGGGGGTGGGAAAAGAAACCCACATAGTCAACTGTTTTTATATGATTATCTTCTTTCTGAGATTATAAAGGGAGATAATTACCGAGGGTAAAAGACTTCCAGGTATCTTATTTTTAAAATTCAGAAACTGAGATGAATACACTTTACTGGATATGTTCACATAAAATAGCTATATCATGCTGAAGTTTTCTCATTTCTGACTCTCCTTTTAGCGTGTCTTAACCAAAGACCTGTAAGATACACAATTATTGCCAAGATAAGATGCAGTTCTGTTCCCATGCTATGAGGTCTGGGAAGAAGAATCAAAAGTTGAACTTTTCATTTAAATTAGATAGTCGGTGTCCCCTTCCTTGGAATGATGTTCAGATGGAAAGTGAGGTCGTCTGACTTCTGTAGGAATTGCTGTGGCCTGGGGGGAAGTGTGTGGACTGAGGGCCTGTGGACCTTGCCCTGCACTCTAGGCTTCTGCTCCTTGTAGGGCCAACATTTATTTCTTCCCTAAGTTTGTGAGTTGTCATCCGTAAGTGGTTTTCCCTCCTTCAGTCCCTAGTCTCATTGTCCCCAAATGTCTCCATCAACACATGTGAAAGCAGCTTTCCCTGTCATTTGGAAGGTGCCAATTGACTTCTGTGAGAGACAGGCTGGTTTTCACATTACACTGGCAACTATCCTGAACTTTAAAAAAACAGCTGTGTGCTTGCCAGCTGACCTGCTTTCAACCAAACAGCTGCTGCTTAAAGTCTGGGGTAGAGTTTATATATCCTCGGGGGCTCAAGAGTCACTTTATGTTGACCTATGACTGAAAGTATGAAACATCAGGTAAAGAGCTGTGTGAATCACTCCATTTCAGGTCAAGTCACTGTGGATGAGGTTCTGTCCCGGCTCATCTAAACCCATTCACACAGAGATCAGACTAGCTGGATGTGCATGTGCAGAAGTTGTATCAGTCTCGTTTTTCTCCTATTTTTCTTCCATTGCTCTACAGGCTAAAATTAGTGAATTTTTATGAGAGGAAACACTGGCCTTTCACAGCTTATTTTTTAAGTGAGACAGTGAAAATACAAACAGGAATGTTTTTAGTGGAATGTGGTGTTCTGTGGTATATTTTTGATGGTGAGGGAGAGAGGCGGTCCATAACACAGTTCCATACATACACATGCTCAAACAGACACACACACTCACACAGAGTCGTCTCACATGGAGTGACTGTAACTACAGATTTAGATATCTTTATTTCTGTCTTCGTGAAATAAACTCTAAAAACCATGGAATAAACTCCATTTATTTTTCCTCTTTTTACCTCCTCACCTGTACACTGCACAGTAATTTAGCTCCCCAGGACAGCTTTTAAGATTCTAATCTTGTTCCTGTCCAGCACTTTTCTCACAGCAGTAAGGGAAGGATTGGCATTCCTCCACTATTGTATATAAAGGAGAATCCATTCTTGGAAATAAGAGCATTGTTTATGTTGAAATTCCCTTAGCTTAGCTGAACCTTCGATTATATCGTCCATTCAGATAACCAGATTTTTACCCCCTGTGGTCTGTTTCCATTCTCAGAGAATTGTCAACAATTTATTTCTGCTCTGGCGATTATTTTCATGAGTGAGAGAAAGACATCTGGGAAGATTTTGATAACTGAGTCATATATAAAACTCTAAGCATACTTTTAAAAGATACCATGTGATAAAATACAGCTTTTCCTAAAATATAACAAATTGAACTTAGCTACTGCTGAGGTGGCATTTATAAGCTATGACTATTTATATAAGTTGCATTGTTACCTTGATTACAGATACCGTGGAAAACATTTTTATTTGTAGCCCATAGGTCTAAGTCATAGTATTATTTGAAAAAAAAATCTGGTATGCTTTTTATAAATTCTAATGCCACAAATGCAAACTAAATAATTTTACTATGTTAGTGGAAGTTTGGTGAGTTTAGCAATAGATTGTAGAAGCCTTAAAGTGCTTTGTCAATGTTATGCAATATAATATTCACAGTATAAATCCTAGCCACAAACTAAGATTTGTCATTTATTTCTATGACATTTTGTCTCCCATATATATTTACTCTAGTCGATAGACACTTTCATCCAGAAGCAGCAGAAAGTTGGCAAAGACATGTACTGGCCAGTGTGTTTTGTTTAATGAAAGGCACTTATGATTATATACTCAGAAACTGGGGAAACATTGCTTCATAAGCTGTCATTCCTATTGCCGAATATTTACAGGCTGGAAACTATTCAAAGCAAAAGCAATTTGTTTTTTTGGGATTTTGTTAAGTTCCATGTTTATGGCAGTGTGTACAAAAAGCACATAAAAGGCATTTTCTTATGTATTCCTGTTATATTAGAAAAGTTCATGCCCCGCTCTTAGCATTTTCCAACACAGCTGTAGAGTAGTTTAAAGCCTATTTTTTAAATAAGTGATGCTCAATTTGTCTTTGATGATCCGGATGATTCAGGTGAGATGGGAGCACGGTCGGGCCCTTATTTGCATAAAAATTAATCACAGAAAAATGTAAATTGATAAAATTTTGCCTGGCTTTTTCCCCCTATTTGAGAACCCGTGGATGGCTCCCAGAAGCAATCATCTCAGTATGGGGCCGCATTGGATGCTGTACAAATGATCACATTTGTGTTGAATACTCACTCATTTAAATGTCAGCACTGATGGGGCGGTACATCAGTAGAAAAAATGAAAAATAAATACACAGCAGCTGAGGACTATCAAATCCGTGGGCGCTCTTTAGAGATATATGATCTAATGTGAAAAAATTGCAGATTAATTATCCTTTTTGCAAAATGGTAATTGTTTTAGTATCACTCCAGAAAAAATCTGCAATTTATTTGGAATCAAACAAAAAACAGTAATGTTAAATACGTCATTACATCATTGTGTTTATTAGAAGCCTGCAATTAATTCCTAAGGCTCCTTCTTCTTTAAAGCTGCATAAAATGAAACAAAAGAATGTTGCTATTAATTTTCAAACAAATGCTTATCTTTCAAATCAGTCTGATTTGTGTGAAAAAGAAGGCAATGTTATGAAGTTTAGTGGATATTGTGTATTAACTTAATTTCATTGTGCTGCTGACATTTCTGGTAATACAGTCACAGATCCTATTAAAGTAGTAATGTTAAAATTTGAAGGTTTTTGTTCAGTGGAGTGTGACTTTAGCTCACCGTTGAAGTTCGGGAGAAGTGTCTTCTTAACAAAAGATTCTTTAAGAAAAACAACAGTGATACTAATGAAAGGGAAGAGAGAAATATTTGTGAGATTCAAAAATAGAAATTCTTTGGACTATCATGCCATTAACATGCAAAATTCCCACACATATAATCTATGAGTATTTAAGGTTAAGAATTTATGTTTAGCTATTTTATAGAAAAAACGAAATCCAAACTTTTCTTAAAAACAGGCATAAGTGGGCCTCCCTGGTGGTGCAGTGGGTTAAGCAATGCACTATGAAGCAAACAGCAGCTACTGCAGCATGAGTTCAATCCCTGCCACCTGCCAGGGAGAGGACCCACATGGCACAGCAGACCACTCCTGCCTCGCCCGCTGCTCCCCTCAGCAGTGTGTTTTAGTCAGTCTGCCTGTTCTGCTCCCGGCTCTGTCTCTGGTGAATCCTCTCACCTCCCTGGACTCTGGCCTGTAACCCAGTTCTTGTATGTATAAATATTTTTTTTTTTAAAAAAAGGCATAAGTAATGTTTTTTTTCAGTCCAAAAAGCATTATTATTATCATCATAATCATTTTTCTTTTTAGTTTATACAATCCATTTATCATTGGTTCTGGGTAGTTCTTGTCTCTATTCCAGTTGCTTTGGTTTTGTCAATGAGTAGTTAGCATGCAGCATTCTAGCACAGCTGGAGATTAGGTTCTTTCTTTTTATTCTGTAACTTTAGCATAGATTTTAAATGATTGAAATGTTGAACACATCTTCATTGGCAAGGGAAGACAAAGTTAAAACACAGCTTTCCACCTGCTGACTTACAAAACTTCCATTGAATTAATGTTGCGTTAAACAAAGTCTACTGTGACAACACATTAAAAATATTTTAAGAAGGCTGAAGTCTACTATTATTACCGAAGTTGCTTTGTAGTTATCTTACAGAATAGCTTTTAAGCTTAAATTGACCAGTACTTAGAAACCAAGTCCTTTTTTGAGGCTAAATATCATTTAGCATGTAGTAAGAATAATTAACAGTGTAGTCACACACCATTTATGTCATGTCACAAAGACATAACATTTAACTCTCATATTCAGCCTGTCCAGAATATTGACCATGAGCTGGCCACTCTTCTGTTCCTTTACAAGTAATGATGTATGTAGTCTTTATAACAGCACTACAAAGTAGGCATCTTGATACCCTAGGAGTGACATGCCCAAGGTCACCCAGCTAGTCAGAGGAGAAACCAAGATTTAATCTTAGAGGTATGGCATCAGACTCCTTGTTCTCAACCAATCTTCTCTGCTGACAAATACCTGGAAGGCACCTCTAGGTCCAGGTCTGAAGCCAGGTGGAATCCTGACAAAAGAAAGTGCTTTATTTTCATGAATTTAGAATTTTATTTTTGTAACTGAAGTTTGAATCTATTTTGATTTTTAGTGACACATTTTAAAACTTCATTTGATTGAAATCTTATTTTAAAAAATCTACACTTTATGGTGGAGAATTATGGGTGATTTGGCAGTGGGTATGGTTTGAACATATACATCTGGAGTGGTGTGAACTTATATCTCTAAATTAAATACAGTGCTTTAAGCCAGTGTTATCTCAGTTAAAATAATACAATTTAGAAAAATCTACATTTTATACCATTTTCAGACTGAAAACTAAATAACTACCTTCTTTGACCACTTTGAGCAGTCACCTTTTATCTGGATAGCATTGATACTGTCAAGATCAATTATTAAAAACACTAAGAAAAAGTTCTTGTCCAATTTGGCATAATTTTTATTATCACAATAATTCAGAAACTCACATTCTCCTATTCATTTATCTTTCCTTGGTATATTTCATTGGCCCCCTTAAGGGATTATATTCAGTCATTTATCATCCATCCATCCATCCATCCATCCATCCATCCATCTATTTAACCAAGCCTCCTCTAAAATTTGCAGGGTTGGGATAGAAGCTCAAATAGAAGCTGCCTGTCTATGGCCCATCCACTTTATCTTCACAGTCCTGGCTGTTTCTAGCACTGCAGTGGAACCCCAGAACACGCAAGTAGCCACACCAGCCTCTGTCCAATTTCTGCCCTACCCCCATCAGAGCTATTCCTTGATGACTTTCAGTACCATGGGCTGCACACCAGCTGCATGATCTGCAGTCAGGATAGAGCCAGAAAGAAAGAGACCATTCTAGTCACTGGAAGCAAATTTGGGGCTGCTTGAGATCTCAGAGAAAGGTTTAGAAGTGAGGAGAAATATGTGGTCTCCAAGTTGGCACTTCCCCTTGGATCCATGAATTCCTTGCTCCAGTGAGTGAAGCAGAAGGACGAAAGGAAGGTCCAGGTCAGGTTCCCCAGCTCTAAGGCTGACTGCATTCTGTATAGTCTCTGTGTGAGATGCTGTCTAGGCACTGGGGATACAATGAAACAAAGTAGACAAAAATCCCAGTGAAATTTTTAATCTAGTGGAAATATACACAACTTCTTACACACTGACTTTTGTGCTACCCATAGCATCATGCTGTGGCAAATGTAGATTGTTCAGATGTGTGTTTTCATCATGATAGTCTTTTGTATAAAGCCCTGAATTAAAAGGAAAAATATAAAGGACCATTTCAAGAGACTCAGAGGTAATAATAAGTTGATGTTACTTCTTATCTCCCTGGAAAAAAGTTCATTTTTGCTGTGAAAGATCAGAATGAACATTTTATTTCCCGACTTCAACAATTTACTCAACAAACATGTATTTGGTACATCCTTTATGACAGACTTGAAGTGACTTATACAAATTACTGAACAAACTAGACTTTTTTCTGGGCTATAAAGGCCTTTTATGTGTAAAGGGATATTTTCCTGTGTGGACTGTGTGATTCACTGAGCTGTAGGGATCTGAATTTATGATGGTCTCTTCCTAGAACCAGCTGGGTGAAGTCTTGCTGGACCTCATTTCCCTCATTGAGAAATAATAGGCTAAAGTAGCCCATAAATTTTGTTCAGATTCAACAGAAGAATCGTCTTCAGGCTGCTGAGGAAGAATGTTTTTTATCCACCATTGCTCACAGTAATGAGGAAGAAAACATTAAAAAGCACTTGGTGAGATGCATTCCCCCATCTCAGTATCTCACCACATTTAGTGTGTTTAAAAGTGTAGAATTCATGCAACTTCCCATCAAACATTTAAGTATATGCCAATTCTACTAATAAATGTCTACTTTATTTTAATGCTTTCACTATGGCCTAATTTAGAAAGTGAAATGACATTAAAGTGCTTGAAAGTTAGGGGCTTCCCCTCAGTGATTTGTAAGATGTCCTTGAAACTGAGCCCAGAATAGAGGAACACCATGGATTTGCAACAATCAATGGTGGAGGCTTGGAAGAAAAGGGGATATGGGAGGGAAGAAAAAGAAAGGGGAGGGAATGGTTGAGTTTATATGTAGGTCCTTTAACAGGGATATTCTTTAACATAATTTTGTTTACGGATCTAACATCTAAACATTTGCTACTTTGAAAACATAAGTTAAGAGAATGAGGGGTCTTGAGTGAAAACATTTCACAGGTGGTTAATATTTTAGAAACACAATAATCAAATATAGGTGCATTTAGGTTAGCAATTGAGACAATTCATATGGGCAGAGAGGTTCCTAATCTCTTGCTCTTAAAATCACTCTTTAAATGCCAAAAAAAAGTAACTTTTACTTTTCTCCTTTAACTGATGAACTATGACTCCTGTGGGAATCAATTCAAATTGGTTTTCCTCATTATTCTCCCCCTACTCTCAGTTTCTGGCCAATGTCTGCCATTCACATCTTATTATTCTCCTCATCTGTGTTACCGTGCTGTGTTGTTGGGCACTTCAAATGTGAATTGTGTAACAGATGAAAACACTTTTTCTTTTACTTAATTTTAGTTAAGTCAAATTTATATGTAAATAGTTCTGTGTGGCTAGCCGCACCACATTGGACAGCATAGCTGTGTTGTATAATATTAAATCAAGTCTATCCTGTCATTTCATCCAAATAGGATTTTATACTTCTTTTTTTATCTCCACAATGCTTACCACAGGATTATGTGTATGTCTTCAATATAGATACTTTATGATGAATATGAATTTTGCTCCTATTTCAAAAGATCAAAAGAATGAATTGTCTTCAAATATAGAGGGGCAAACACCAATATTAGTGTTCCAAATATGAACTGACTGCACTACTCTTTACCCTCCTATTTGTATAGAAAATATTTTTCAGTGTCTCCTGAATCTATTATTCTTCATATCAGTGCTAGCCTTTGGGATTGTAATCATGGTTCTGGAGAGAATCTCTGTCCTAACAACCTTGCTATTTAGTAAGGGGCATAGAAAATTCAACAGTTTTTGGTTGCATCTTAAGTAGTACTTGCTAAAAATGTCCAGTGTGTAGAAGGTCTAAGGTTATTCTAAATTTTCAGTTTCATGTCTGAATAGGTAGATAACCTACAATTGACATGGGTATCTATATTAGAGTTTTATTTTGGTCACTTGTCAAATCAGAGTAAAGTAACTTTAAACACTACAGCCCAAACCAAAGATGTTCACTTAAGGAATTATTTTTTTAACAAAGAATCCCAATCCTTGCTATCCCTTTAGAAAACAATCTAGCAATGTCAATATCTTTGACTTAGCATTTACATTTAAAATGACCAGTCTAACATGAGAAAATGCTCAGCATCCCTCATAATCAGGGAAATGCAAATCAAGACCACAATGAGATACCACCTCACACCCGTAAGAATCGCACACATTAAAAAACCAACAACAACAAATGCTGGCGAGGATGTGGAGTAAAAGGAACCCTGGTACACTGCTGGTGGGAATGCAAGCTAATCCAACCATTATGGAAGGCCATATGGAGGTTCCTCAGTCTACTAGAAATGGAACTACCATGTGATCTGGCAACCCCACTCCTAGGAATCTACCCAAAGGACACAAAAACACTGATCCAAAAGAGCACCTGTACCCCCATGTTTATTGCAGCACTATTTGTAATTGGTAAGACCTGGAAACAACCCAAAAGCCCAAAAGTAGATGACTGGATCAAGAATATGTGGTACATATACACAATGGAATATTATTCAGCAATCAGAAATGAGAAACTAGGGGCATTTATAGAAACATGGATGGAACTAGAAAGAATTATACTCAGTGAAACAAGTCAGAAGGCAACAGAAAAATATCAGATGGCTTCACTATTAGGAGGAATATGAAAGAACAACAACAATAAAGAATAAGCTCAAGGAAATGGGCAATTATAACCAAAAGTAAACAAAAAACAAGACCAAAAAGCCAGGATAAACCAACGGGACCACGGGGAGGGAGGGGATGGGAGGAGGACAAAGACGGGGAAGAGGCCAAGGGGTGCACAAGGGACTGAGGTGATGGTGCACGGGTGAAATGGTGGTGGGTACTCCGTGGGGACTACAAATGATGTTAAATATAATTAATAAAAAAAATAAAAAATAAATAAAATGACCAGTCTAAGGAAGTTATCTTGAATATTATGGGAAAGAGAAACATTTTATAAAAAAGTTATTATTTCAGTTGTTTACAGACATATTGTAAAAATTAGAAACAACCTAAACATTTGACAATAAGGACTTAGTTAAGAAATCTAAGGCATATTTTTTTTATGTATTTGTATGCAGGTGGTAAGAATGATGATTATGAAAAAGATAATAAAAAACAACAAATGTCATAAAATAGTGTTTGAAAATTCAGGATATAAGATTTTAAATGTGGTTTGATTACAGTTTTACAACTATTTTATAAAAGCGAAGGAAAGAAAACCACTCACTCTCCCAAAATCTATACTAAAATCTCACTGAAGAGGAAAATACAAATATGAATTTTAAAATCATTATTTTCAGACTCAAAAGCTTATTCTAAATCACAGAAGCAATTAGTTATCTTTGTAATTGATTTAGAGGATCATATATTAATTTCCTCTGCCTATTGTAACAAATTACTACAGAGTTGTGTTAAACAGTAATTCTGGAATCCAGAGGTTTGAAATTAGTATCACTGGGTGAAAACAAGATGTCGGCAGGAATCCTATAGGAGTCCTAGGGGGAAATCATTCTTTGTCTCTTCTAGTTTCTGGTTTCTTCTGGCAGTTCCTGATTTGAGGTCTTACTATACCAATCCCTCTTTCCATGGCCACACTGTCTTTTCTTCTGTAGGGTCAAAATTCCCTCTGCCTTGCACTTATAAGGACACCAGTGATTATATTTAGATCTTCATTTAGGATAATCTCTCCATCTAAAGAGCCTTAATCACATTTGCAAAATCCATTTTGGCCTTATAATGACATTCACATTTTTAGAGATTAGAATGTAAATATCTTTTGAGGAGCCATTATTCAACCTATCACGATTATAATGTGCTGACCTTTGTTTTGCAGACTTCACAATAGCCCTGGTGAACCAGTTAGAGTATAAAGAAATTGAATATTAGTAATGGACTATCGGGATCTACTGTTTTTGTTTCATTTTTCTCTTCTTGATCAGGTAATATTAGTTTATAACACCGTGCAGGTTTTAGTTGTGCAATTTCTCACTTCAGCAACCATACGTATCACACCATGCCCAACCAAAGGATCTACTTTTGGAAGTTATTTTTGAGAAGGGAACTGTTCTGTTATCTGCCAAATCATATTATGCAAGTTATCTGTTACTCTGCTTCTATGGAAGGGCTATATTGAGTGTTCATTTATATTTTCTCACTTTAGATTTAAGAATTCAAGCAATATCGGTGTCAATATATGAGGAATAGAGAACCTAGAATTTCGTAAATTAAATGTAGTTCAAGTTAACTCATTGATTCATTCAATAAATGGACAAGGTACATTCTGAGGACCAAACTCTGTCTGAGTCCTAGGAAATCAACTTCCCATTTTTTCCATATTGACCATCCCTCCTCCCAACACCCCTCAGAAAGAATCAGTGGTTCTCCATTGATTCTCTATAGTGCTTGTATAAAACCCCAATCACTTGAAATCACTGGCATTTGTTCCATTGGTCCATCTTGACTCCTCAGAGACAGAAATTATCTTAGTTCCTTGGATCCCAGGCACCCAGCAACATAAATGTAGATAAGTGGTGAGAATGTGTTGGATGGTGCTTCTCAAGAATCACTGTAGGAAAAGGATCCTTATTATTTTATTACATGTGGAGACTCCCTATAGATGCTTGTTTTTTTTTCACACTCTCTTCCCTTATTATTTCTTTTCCTTAGGTGACTGCTCTTATCCTTTTAATTTGGAGCCTCTAGGTGTTGTTCTTTCTCTTTCAAATTTCTTCTTTTTTTTTTTTTTTGGTCTGTTTGCTCAGGTCTTTGGTGCAGAACTAAAATGTGACTCATGATAGACAATCTGTAGCTCTTAAAGGCTGTTTGTGGAAATATTTGAAGAGGAAATACTTACAAAAATGCTATCACTTCCTCCTGACTGCCAATCTCTTTTAACCCAACTCAATAGTGATAACTAAAATCCATCATGGTTCCCTGGGAACCCACACAGCACCAGCCTTAGATCAAATAAGTGGGGTCCCTGCCCCAGACTCCAGGTCTCAGGAGTCCCTGCACTTTGAAATGTCTGTTTTGAAATTTTCTGAGACTCCCCTCCAATGCCTTGGACTGGGTAGGGCAGTGTTGACCAGTTAGAATGTTCCAAGTCAAGCCTCTGACCATGAAGATTGTATCCTTATTTCTCTCTTTCAGGATATTCTCTGATCCTGTACCCTCATGTGAGAATGAACACACATTCTAAGGAAATCTGGGTCCGGAAGGGTTTGTGGATCACTCTTTCTGGGTGGTACAGACTTTTTGGGGTAGTATGGAGACTAGCCTCTCAAATGGTGCTAACATGATGATTTTATGTGACAAGGACAAGTTTAGGTCTTGGGTTTGAACTGTGTGTGTGCCCATATGTTGGCTTTAACTTATTTGTGATCTGACCGTGGTACCACCACCTCTGGTCAAGAGCATGTGATGGCATGCTCTCCTGTCGTTCCTAAGCCAGGTGGGAGGAAGATTCAGTAGGCTTTGTTCAAATGAAACTTCTTTCCTATACAACAATCCCTCGTATGTCCTCGTGCTTGGTGGTAGGGGTGAGTAAACATTGAAAGAATACAATGACTATAGACTTAAGAGTTCATTATGATTATGCTATAAAATCCTGAACAGGTTTAATATGACCAAAATGTCATATTAAAATATGAATTAATTATTCATGTTTTTCTTCATATTCTCTATAGGACTTTCATGATCAATGAAAACCTTTAAGTGGACCATTGTTAGCTGCTGTGGTGTCAGGAATAATCATGTAAACAGCATTGTATAGTGGTATTACAGAATGCAGAGGTGAAGGGTTCTATAACACTATAGAACCAGCCATACACTAATTTTTCAGTGTCAGGAGTGTCAGGAATGGGAGGTAGAGAGGGGAGAAGGAGAAGAACATAAAACTAGCCAGGATCTGCCCTTTGGCAACAACAAAAACAAAAACCCCCACAGAGGTGGTTTTTGAATGTTTTTAAAGCTGTCTTGACTCTGAAGAACTTTCACATGAATCACCAGAACAAAACAAAACAAAATGCACAACTTTCTCTCCCTATCCATTATTCTAAATATCCTTATCAATACATTATGAATAATCACTATATTTCACATGGATACCTAAATCATGTTATTTATATAAATAGTTATTCTACAAAAAAAAATGTATTGACAAGATCCAGGATGCCATAATATACTGTTTTTTTCAAAACCAGTATTTCTTTAGAGCTATAACTAACTGCCTTTAAGAATATTTCCTGAAAAAAGCAGAGGTCACCTTTAGATAAACTGGTCAGTGAACATCAGAGGGAAAAAATAATAGCACAGTTGTTTATAAAGGCACAATAAGAATTGGGAAAGTTGTGCTATCAATGATGGCAGCAATCAACTCATGAAAATTCCCCAGAGGTAAATAGCAGAGAAATCAGTGAAAGATTCAGAGGACAAACAGAAAAAAAGTGAAAGATTAGATCAATGGAAATGACTAATACCATAAAAGAAAGTGAATAGGCTAAGCTACTGTGACAAAAAGAGTCCAAAACTCAGATACTCATTTCTCTCCACAGGATTGTTTATAGACAGAGGGCCTTAAAGAGCTTTTAGGTGGCTCTGCCATTCTTATCACGTGTCTTCCACTTATTGGTCCAAAATGGTTGTTCCAGTTCTTGCCATGTCCCAGATTGTGGGATGGAGAAAAGGGATGGATGGAACAAAGAGGGTACATATCTAGATGCTTTGAGGGCAAAGTCTGTAAGCCGTACACAGCACGTGTACTCACAGCTCACTGGGCTGGAACTTGTATACGTAACTACAACTACATGCAAGTAAATCTCATCTTCAGTTGGGTGGCCATGTGTCCCACTGAAGAGAGAGAGAATTGATTTTCAGGCAAAGATGCCTCCTGGTATGGATAAATAGAGTCAATCAAGAGCCTTAAATGGCAAAGCACTTTAAATGAAAGAATTGTCTAGATATAAAAGACTAGGAAATGAAAAGCTGTGGATAGAATCCTTCTCTTCAGCTAGAACATTGTGTTTTTACTCAGAGTTATGTATTTTGGGGTTACTATGTAATATCAAAGGATGGTATTCTTACTTCATGTCTTGAAATGACATTTCTAATCGTCTTCCTTTTCCCTATCTAAACCTTTATTCTTCATGTATGCAAAACTCATGCATCCCTCAAAGATCCTTAGCCCCCAACCAGTTATTTTCATAGTATGAAGGTGTTATTATTTTTCTTTCCACTAGGTCAACCTTTTATAATTCTTACAGAAAACACTATTTCTTTTCCTTACATAATGTCTTGTATTGTTGTCAGAAACCTTCCCAGGAATATGCTTTTTGTTTCTTGCTAAAATGCTGTAACTTCTCTGAGGGTAAAAACCTTCTCTAAGTTCTTTTGGATTCCCTGTAGTGCCTAGCATAGTGTTATGGGGGAAGAGCAGGTGCTCCTTAGACAGTATTGGGTTGTCTTATTTGCAAAAAAAATTGATACAGAAACTTAAGGGAGTAGAACCAAAACTAACCTTTCAGACCCAAAGGGTGATAAATGAAACAGCTTCAAGAACACAGCGATCACATGGGGTTCCACCATAAGTGAGTATTGTTGAGAGAAGAATGTTTTTTGTTTACAAATCTTGCTCTTGGTGGAGATTTCACTGTAGTTGCAAAGAGAGCTTTGCTTTTACACAAGTATGAAACTCTGACTATTGGAGATAATGATAGGTTTTTAGTGCTGAATATAGATTACTTCTATGTATCTAGAATCTCAATAACCAGGAAGCTCAACCAACTAGAAAAACAAAACAAAATAGAGCAGGTCAAAGAGTTATTTTAAAAAGCAAACTTGCGAAAGATGTCAGATGTTTGACTTTATAGTCATCTGAATATCCACTTATTTTTCTAGACTAAATGCATGCATATTGCTGGCAATTACTGTTAATGGACTATAGATTTCCATGTTTCATAATTTTGAACTTCTAAAAAATAATTTTGGATTGTGTTAAAGGGCTTAAATAATTATTACTTGAGAGGTTCATAATGTAAAATTATTGAAATTATTGTGAAATAAGTGTGATTCTTTTCAGTGTAATTGTTGGAACAGTTTCTCACTCTTAGAAATCCCCAGTTATGCATGTTGGACACATGATTGTAGAGTTCTCTGCTTAGCCCTTATTTTCCACTAAAATCCAGCCTGAAGTAATTTACTAGTTATCAATATGATGGAAAGAGAAGGGGTAAATAATAGTTTATAAGAAAGATTAACAAATTGTGATTTCCAGTTGTACTTATTAGTTTACACAAAATGGTCCAGAAATAAAATAGAATATATGCAACAGTTACTTGACCTTGTAAATTAACAACTTTGTTATTAGTCTTTAGCACCTTGCCTTGTTTGGGGTAATATTATTTAAAATTTAAATATTAAAAGTAATTATTTACACAAACTACCATTAGATTTTAAGATTCAATATTAAATCGCAAAGTAACTGTAACCTAAAACATTTCACTGGTAAAAGACTATAGAGTGATCTTTGATGGATGCAGGTTTCCAGCTGTATCTAATCTTTTGTTTAAGATTAGCTCATATGTGTTGCTCCCAACTTTCACTATCTTCCCTGTGTAGAAAACTAGACCCTTAAAAAACTTGGAAACAGTTTAAACCCAAGGGAATTTGTTGTGCTTTTATTAAATCCCATCAAAATAAATGCCAGTTGTTATTATTGTTTTTTTGTTGTTGCAAACTGCCCATTTCTTTCTACTATCCTGTCTTCAGAGACGGGTATTTGAAGCTAGTCTTATAAACTGATTTCCATGAAAATCAATGTATGAAATACGTTATTATGCTATATGAATAGTATGCTGCTTGCTGTTTCTAAGAAGCCATGCAATTTTAAATTAATTATAGATGAGTTCTAAGTGGTCTAATCTTGTGACTTAGATAACCTTAAAAACTGAAAAGTGACCATTAAATAATGAATAGATCCTAGTGTAAGCAGAGCATTTCTTTGACAGTTGTGGATTATGAATCTGATCATTTTTACATGTGTGCTTGTTGGAGAGTGCATATCTGTGTTGGAATTTTTCACAGTATTTATAATTTACTGTATCAGATCCAAATTATATATTGTATCATTTTATTACTATGTTCATTACATTGTTAGAGACAGTATAATTTTGTCCTGATAGCATATAAAAAATGCTATTTCTCTTCAACTGGGACACATTTGGGTTTGTTTTTATTTTACTATTGATTTCCAAGAGTGAAAAATAATACCTTTCTGCCACATTCATACAGTCTCGAACAATTTCTCAAAACCTGCCACAACAACAAAGTCCCATCAGAGCACTCCAAAAACATGATCTAACGTGTTTTTGTTCCCAGTTTCCTTATAAGATTATTTGGATGGAGCCATGACTCTATTAATCAGACTGAAATTTGTATTATTTATTAGATTTTGAGAGAAGCAGTGTCTGTTAACCAGGATGTTGAGAAATTTTAGGTTCATTTAATCCAGAAGTATATTTTAACTTTGGCTATACTTTTATCCATGGGAGTAAATATTCACAAAGTGTCATATATAGAATTTTGCCTTTAGTGGATAAGCAAGGTTAATAAAAACACCCTTTTAAATAAATAAACTTGTCTGAAAATTTTTTGACTGCCTTATAGGGTATGTGAACATGGATGTGCTTTCAAGAGGGTCCTTCCGATGTTTGTGATGTTTTGCTTTAGATAAAGTCGCTATTAAAAATAACAATTGCTCAATATATTTTTTCTACATGGAGGAAAATAAAAAAAAATATTAAATAGAAATAAGTTCTCAAAGGGTAAGAAAAAGGCTGCCTGCAAGCATTGCACGAATCACTGTCTCCACCTAGTGCTGGCTTTAAGAATTAAGTGTCCAGTCTTTACTGCTATTATAAAGTTCTAATTTATGTTATGCACATGTACAATCATTATAGCTGGGTCTGCCAGTACCATTACAGTTAAGGGTCTGTCAACTCTTCATTTATGAAACAGAATATTAAAAGGCCTATTGCTTTTACATAAAAACTCATGCTGTGCTGGAACTCTGCAGTCTAATGGCTTTTGCTCTATGTGAATGTTTATTAACAGTGTAGGTTGTACTTGACCAGCTCCTTTTAAAGACACCCTGATGGGTTGAAGTTACACAGGCACTGCAACCAGAGGATGAATCTTTTCCTTTTCTTTAAAGTAAACTAAAAAGTGAGTTTACATTTATATATGTATGCTTATATAAATTTTAACCACATTATAATCATATACCTGAAGCTCTATTTTTGAAACCTTTTCTTCTTGAATTTTAATGCTTATCCTGATCACCCAACCTCTTTGCAAAGAGATTACTTACATTTAATTTAAACTTTTTATTTTGTGGTAAGACAGCCTACCTGAGAGTATAGCCTATTAGAGATTTAATTGCCCCTCCCAACCACTTTCTTTTGGTGTTTTTATTCTAGTTCCATAGAAAACAGTAGTCTGAGGCAATGTTTGTATGTTAAGGATTTAATAGGAGGTGCAGCCCTAGGGCAGCAAATGTGAACAAAAGTGAAAGTGTTACAGAGTAATATAGCATATGGGCATGTGCTTAAAAGCAAATAGAGACTTCTGGAGGTGGTTATAAGGAGTGAGAAAAAAGGGCTTATGTCCAGGCCCAGGAGAAGTTGAGATGTGGAGGGAAAATGCTACGAGAGAGGCTTCCAAAAGAAGAGATCTTTAGGAGATAGTCAGCACTCAGAAAAATAATAGACATTAACTCAATAGGTATGTTCCTGTCACTTTCACCAGCAACAACAGTTCATCATCTTCTGAAGTTGTTCATTCATTATCAATAGTTCAAATAAGTTGTCTGAAAAAGTAACTTTCCTTTTCTCTTTAGACTTCATTTCAGGTGATTGGATTTTTATTGTTTTGTAGGTTGTTAGTACTCTGGGAGGCATTTTAGAAAACTGAAACATGATTTCAGTGAGAGAGGAAGAGAAATGTACCACAGTGGCTGCATTCCACTACTGCCCTAGCTTCTGTGACCCCTCAGCTCAGTTCCCCTGGCTCCATGTTGGTAGGAATAGGTCTTACCTGCCACCACCACCCCTCTGTGTTCAGAAGAGTTTTTATCAAGTATATAGAAAAACTGAGCCCTTCAATATATTGTTGAGTACCTTAGGTGGTTCTAATAGGACTTGGAAAACTCAGAAAACTTTCAGGCCCAGATGATCACCGTGTGTGTTACAAAATTATGGGTGATGAACTGCTCCTGTATTCTCATTTGCTAATTAGTGAGTTATTATATTATAAAGCATCCATTTCATTTCTGCATCAGTATTTCTTAGCTATGGTTATTATTCACTCTCTGTCTGTTAAATTTTACTGGCTAATATTGATTTAGGAATTTGACATCTTTAAGTAAATTGCTTTATTACTTCTGAATTACCAGTAACTGACTTTATTATTATCTACTTCATGGATGAATTAACTAGATTTCTATAACTTTATGGTTTGGAATATTTTATATAGCATCAAAATGATTTACACTATGACTCCAAGACCTGTGAATTGTATAAGACCAGGTTTTTTAGTTTTCTATTTCAAACCTGAGATTTTCTAAAAATTCATTTATTTAAATCAGATGTTTTTGCATTTTTAGTATATACATGCATAATATACTTTTTATTATTTTTTCTAGTTTATCTAGTTTATTTCAGTAGCTCTGACTTTATTTATATATTTTCCCTTTAATTTATATATATTTGCCATCAGTTGTAATCCCCATGTATTCCCCATCAACATATTGCCAGTGCACCATCACCTCAGTCCCCGTGCTCCCGTCTTCTCTCAACACTCCCCTCCCCCCCACCAAGTGTCCCCAATTTGTCCTTGTCTATTCATTTTTGGTTTTTGTGTCTTTATTGTTATTGTTATTATTATTATTATTGTTCTTATTCCTTTCCTTGATCCTTATTTGGTTCCCTTATGTTCCTCCTATGGGAGGAACCATCTGGTATTTTTTTTTTTTTCTTTTGCCTTCTGACTTACTTCGCTGAGTATAATCCCTTCCAGCTCCATCCATGTTCCTATGAATGACTCTAATTTATCTTTTTTGATTGCTGAATAGTATTCCATCGTGTATATGTACCACAGCTTCCCGATCCACTCATCTGTTTTTGGGCATTTAGGTTGTTTCCAGGTCTTACCTATTGTAAAGAGTGCTGCTATAAACAAAGGGGTGCAGGTATTCTTTTGAATCAATGTATTTGTGTCTTTTGGGTATATTCCTAGGAGTGGGATTGCTGGATCATATGGAAATGCTATTTTTAGTAGATTGAGGAACTGCCATACTGCTTTCCATAATGGTTGGACCAGCTTGCATTCCCACCAGCAGTGTAAGAGAGTTCCTTTTTATCCACATCCTTGCCAACATTTGTTGTTGCTACTTTTTTTGATATGTGCCATTCTCACTGGTGTAAGGTGGTATCTCATAGTGGTTTTGATTTGCATTTCTCTGATGACAAGAGAAGTTGAGCATTTTTTCATATGCCTGTTGGCCGTTTGCATTTCCTCTTTGGAGAATTGCCTTTTTAGCTCTTTTGCCCATTTTTTGACTGGATTATTCACTTTGTTTTTGTTTAGTCTGGTTAGTTCTTTGTGGCTCTGTGTAATAAGTCCCTTGTCAGTAATGTTGTGTGCAAAGATTTTCTCCCAGTTGGTGGGTTGTGGCTTTGTTTTGGTTAGCGTATACACGCATAATATACTTTTAAAGTCTTCTCCATGCTAAATAATTAGCTCAATTTTTCTTAGTTTGTATATTTTTTTTCTAGACTTAATCATGAAATATTGCTCTTTTATTTTTATTTCAAGAATGTTTCTTTAAGACTTTCTTCTGATATTCTGTTTTCTAAATTATTTTTTCTATTTGAAACTTTATTATTTCCTTTCATTTAAGTTTCTAGATATAAACATAAATTATTGAGTCAAATGATTTATTAATTTCCTTTTACTATTTCACTTTTAACAAGTAAACACTTGCCATTATGAATTGATAGAGTTCTGGATGTCCTGTAAATTTTCATGTATATTGTGTACAATGCTTTCTATAGAGATATTGATCATGTTATTATTTTTTAACTTCTCTGGTTTTTAAATGATCTTGTGATTTAAATTGTAACATTAAACTATACTTATAATATGTTATCATTGCCACAAAGTGTGACTTAATATGTTTAAAAACTATTGGCATCAACTTTGTGTTTAGCAAATATTATAAATCTTACAGAATTTTTATTTTTTATATATTACTTAAAAAATTTCACCTTGTGATTCGTAATTTTCTGATCACATAATAATGTGTCCCACAATAATTATGTTTATGCTTCCTTTTGTGTGTCTAAAAATCCTTGCTAATTTTTTTCTGTTGGTATTGTTGTTTATGTCATTGTTATTATAAAATGACTTATTGTACTTTGTCTTTTGCTAAAATTCTGCTTTTAATTATAACATTATTTCCTGGTTTTTACAAATATATTCTCTAATTTTAAAACATTTTTGCTTACATCTCTCATAGCAAACGATCAGATTTGGGTTTTAAATTCAATTTGCATCTTTGTCTAGTGAATAAGAAATACCCAGTGAATACTTTAAAAAGATATTTAATTTTGCTTAATTCCTTTTTGTATTTTATTTGTTTTAGATGGGCCATAAAACATGAAGGAACCAATAAACCAGGCCAGTGGAAACATTCCAGGGTTGAAAACCCTGTCTGGAACAAGCTTACCTACATGTGGCCAATCCTTCCCAATGGCCAATTAAATGAGGTTGTATCATTTGGTATAAGACATGGTTTTTGAGTCTTTAAGGTGCAGTATATAGTTAATTTTTCTGAAAATTTCCATGTAGTATTGGAACTGCAGTGGTTAGGAGCAAGAAACAAATTAATTCTGTTAATTTATGTAGCAACTAATTAAAATAATGTTTTCTTCCATTATAGAAATTATTTATCTATTTCTTTTTGTAGCCTATCAAATTTTACTTTATGTGTATTGAAATTTAGTTCTTAAACACACAAATGTTCAGAAATATTATATTTCCTATCTGATTTAAAGCTTTTTATCATTATGTCAAAACTCTACAGTTCTCTAGTAAAAGTATTAATTATCCAATACCTTTAAATATATTCTAGCTTTGGGGGTTATTATTTGACTAGTATATTTTCTTTCTATCTTTTTACATTCTGTATTTGTATATTCTTTTTTATGGGAATCTCTACAATCAGCACTTAGTTATTATTAACTGTCTCGAGAATCATTATCTCTACACTAAAGGATTTGATCTTATCTATTTATTGTAATGGCAGACATATTTAAATTATCATAGCTTTCTATTTATCCTGCATTTTCTGTGTTTCATTTATTATCCATTCTTATAGTCTTTGATGGATTTTTCCTCCCATTTTTAAAAAGATTTATTTATGCATACAAGAACTGGGGTACAGGCCGAGGTGTGGGTGGCGAGAGGATTCACCAGAGAGAGAGTGCAGATTGACTGAAATACACTGCTGAGGGGAGCAGTGGGTGAGGCAGGAGAGGTCTGTCACACCATGTGGGTCACCTCCCTGTCTGGGGACTAAACTAGTGCTGCTGTGGCTGTGAATGCTTCATAATGGTGCTTAACTTTTTGTGCCACCATGGAGGCTCAATTTTCCCTCCTGTTTTTTCCCTATTTACTAGTTTAGAAATTATACTGTATGTTTTTATTTTATTACTGTGAACATTTTAGCATAAGTAAATGATCAAATCTAAACTTAACAGATATATTTATTCTTTTCTCAAATAATTGAGAACATTAAAATAATTAAACTTCAATTATATAATTTGTAACTTATATGTAGTTATCATATTTTAATCTAAAATGTTTTATAAGATACTGAAATTTTGTTTATAGCCCATACTTATTTAAATTGGCTTCTGATTTTTTCATCTCTCTTGTTTTAATTCCTTCCTACATCTCAGTTCTTCCATCTGGAATTATTTTCTTTTGGCTTAGTATACACTTCATTTAATTATTGGTAGTGAACTCCTTCAGTATTTGCTTATCAGCAAATATCTTTTTTAAAAAAAACATTTTTTATTTATGCATTACAAGAGCAGGGGTACAGGCCAGAGTCATGGGAGGTGAGAGGATTTACCAGAGAGAGAGTGGGGAGCAGAACAGATTGACTGAAATACACTGCTGAGGGGAGCAGCGGGCGAGGCAGGAGAAGTCTGCTGCGTCATGTGGGTCTCCTCCCTGGCTGGGGATCAGACACGCGCTGCTGTGCTGCGGATGCTTCACAGTGCGGTGCTCAACCAACTACACCACCAGGGAGGCCCTTATCAGCAAATATCTTTATGTTGCCCTTGTTTGTGTGTTTTCACTTAGAACACTAAAGATATTGTCACTGACTTCTACTTTTCATTGCTGTTATTGAGAATTCAGTCAGCTACCATTCTAAATGTTAGATCTTTAAAGATATCTTTTTCTCTCTGACCGCTTTTAATGTTTTCCCTTTTACTGAGCATTTTTCAGTTTCCCACAATATGTCTGACAAAGGATTTCTTTATATTTTCCCTTGTTGGGGTTCTTGAATCTGTGAGCTGCTCTCTTGCCTGAAGATTATCATGCACTATTTCTTCAAACATCCTCTTTCCTACATCATTTTGCTCCATTTTCAAAAGAAATTCTCACTAGGTATATACTAGAACTTTTCATTTTGATCTCAATATCGCAACCATTTTTGTATATTTTCCATCTCTTTATCTTTAACATGCATTTTGCTTCATGTTTGAATATACTTTTCATTCCCATTATTAATTTTCTGTTTATTCTTAATTAATGTCTTAAATTCCAAATAAGGATCAGCATTCTCAATGAGAGAATGTTTGAGATAGCCTTTTTTTTTTTTTTTGCCTTTTTTTTTTGCAACCACCATGGACAGGTATTGCTTCTTACTTTTCTTTTGTTTGTATAAAATATGATTTGTATAACATATAACAGTGTAGGCAAAGTAAGGAAGGAGCTAGACATGGTCTCTATCTTCATGGAAGTTACAGTTTAATAAGTATAGGCATGCATCAAAAAAGAAAGAACCAGAAAAGGGAGAAGGCAGATTTGATGAATAAGGGGAAAAAAAGAAACTCAAAGAAAAAGTTTGCTATTCTAGAAATCAAAGCTGTATTTTGAGCCAATTAATTCAGCTATATGGTCAGTATAAGGAAAGATTAGTCAGACTGATTGAATGGGCCTGAAAACTGAGTCAAGGTATTAAACTAGGAAAACTATTTTATAAGCACTACTGGGTGAGACTCAAATTCTCCTCTTAATTTTATAACAAGAACATTCTGAAATAGAATGATGACTGAGAGAAGATTTAAGGAAATATGGACAGTCGAATTATTTTTGTGGTGACCCTGACCACTATGCCCAACTATTCCCCTCACAGTGGTGACAGCTACTCTCTGAAATTATTTCATGAAATAAGTGATTGAATAATTATTAGCATGAATTATATGAATGTTAAATATTATTTATCACAAAAGGCGATTAATAACATTTTTATAAGCAAACAACATTTCAAATATCTTAGGATAACAATGTTTTTAAAATATGTAAAAATCTTAGAAAACACAAAATTGTGTGACTGAGTTTCCTGGAGTAATTTTTAGGAGCTCAGGGTTTTTTTTTCTCAAGTTATTTCCTTTGGGGAAATAGTTGTAAATAGAGAAGTTGTACTTCTAAACACAGGCAAAGAGGAATGAATTTTCATACTCAAGGATGAAATCATTGATAAAAGTAAATCTGAAGAGACATAGATGTTGGAATGAGCTACTGGATAGTGATTTTTAAATTTCTAAATCACTCTCTATATATATGTTTATATGTATATGGAAGATCCCATGTTAAACAAAAGAACATTAAATGTGCACATTTTATTAATTTATTGAGAGGTGAAAATTAGTTGTTAGTATATAGGGGGAAAAGAAGGTATCATACAGAAGGCCCAAGAGACAAAAATTGAAGAATCATTAGTTTTTTTTTAAGATTTATTTATTTATGCATACAAGAACTGGGGTATAGGCCAGAGGTGTGGGGGTGAGAGCATCTACCAGAGACAGAGTAGGGAATAGAACAGGCAGAAATGACTGAAGTATGCTGCTGAGGGAGCAGCAGGTGGGGCAGGAGAGGTCTGCTACGTCATGTGGGTTCCCTCCCTGGAGGGGGATTGAACTCATACTGCAGTGGCTGCAGTTTGCTTCATTGTGTATTGCTTAACCCATTGTGCCACCAGGGATGGTCCTCTATTAGTTTATTAATAACAAATTGGTGGAAAGCCTATTCTACTAAGAAATTTACATCATTGGAGCTGGACTTCCCCCCAAAACTACAATTCTCTCTGGTTATGAGAGAGATGTGAAAAAGAAAAGCAGACTTTTTAATTTCAGTGTGCACCAGAGAGAAGGAATAAAGAAAAGAACAGGAATATAAGAATTTCCACAATTATTCATGTTTTGTTGCTCTTCATTATCCTGACAATCTATTTCTCTGTTTCCATGAAGGACTAAGTAAAAGTGTCTTAAACATCAGAACACGGTTTTCAGTAGCTTATAGGAAGAAATGCCAGTGATAGTTCCTGCATTTGTAAAATTTTAAAGCCCAAGGTAATCTTTCATCTCTTTAGATTAGCTTTCTGTGTTGTCTCATATTAAAAAGAGAAGACCGTCAGGCTCCTTTCATCTAAATGGAAAGCAAAGGAAACCATCTGAAGTCAGTTGCGCTCCAGTGGCGTTAAAGGCAGAATCTATAGTGGTTACCACTTGTCATGACACAAGTTTAGGGAATGAAAGCCTCTAATAATATCTAGGCACTAGAAAAGCATGTTTTAGAGAAGTTCATGAAAATTCCAAAATGCTTGGGATAGTGGAAAGAAAACAAACCAGTTTCACATTTAATTCTATGAATTAAAGTTCTTAAAGGCTAATATCAAAGGAGAATCTTGATTCTCTTACCTTTCCCTTCCATAGTTCAGAAAGAAAGAAGAGGGAAAATACTAGCTAGTTTACACCAAGACTTCAATTGACTGTGATTTCTTAAATGAGAAATCTGTTGTTCTCCATTTCTTCTCTTTGTCCATTCTTTATTTCATAAGTTTGTCTAAAGCTAATGTAAATAGTGATTTGCTCTTCTTCAATATCTTTCTTGTAGATTTACAGAATAACCTAAATTTACTTCTTGAAGTTACACAATTCTACCCCTCTGACATCCATCACATTAATTAAAACCTTTATACATTAGGAAAGTTTCAAATGAAAATATTTCATTGCTTCTGTTTGCCACAATCTTTGATATTTCATCTCCATCATTGGAATAAGGGAAAAGTGTCTGCACATATAAAACAACCAAGATGCAAAAATGGCTTCTTGCATATACCTGAATAAACTGATTAAGGAAAAAAAAGAGTAAGATACATAATACTGGAAATAAGAAATACAAGTACAGATGCTTAGAACTTTTGAAGATAATAAAAGGACACTGTAGGTAACTTTATGCTAATAAGTTATAACTTAGGAAAAAACCTCAAATTCCTAGACAAAAGTAATTTAACAAAATGGACTCAAGAACAAACAGAAAGACTGAATGGCATAATAATCATTTATTGAATGAAATTGAATCAGTAGTTAAATCTTCCCGCAAAAATAACACCATGACCAAATAGTTTAATGTAAAATTCTATCAAATAGTAGGAAACAAATATTTTAGAATATACGAAAAGAAGTAACATTTCCCAAGTCATTCCACGAGTCTATGATAAACTTGTTACCAAATCTTGAGGAGGATAGTATAAGAAAATTATGTATTGATTTCATTTATGAATGTACATGCAAAAGTCTAAAGAAATGTTAGAAGTTCAGCCGAGGCTGATCAGGGCTGGAATCTGGTCTTCATGGGATTTGAGGGGTGGGGGCTGGGGCCAGGAAGCAGCAGAACAGCTCACCCTAAGACTGATGGGACCAGGATATAGGTGTTGTGGTGTCAAGAAATGATCTGGGGACATTCTTTCTTTCTTTATATTGATTAAAGATACTTCACACATGAAGAAAAAACATTCTAAGTTAATTCAGTTCTGCTAATAGCAACACATTCACCCTGTTGTCCAAGCTACAAACCTGGTAAATATACTTCATTTGAAATATACATTCATAAATATACATACATTTTCCAGCTTGTAACAAAACATAGGGTTTACATATATTTTCTCTTTTTTAAAATTGAAATAACATTCGTTTATGTGACTCCCCGATCAGCCTCAATTTTACACTCAGATTTCACAAATTTAAAAAATTACTATCATTTATTTTAATTCAAATAAACATTAAATAGCATTATCTGGAACATCTTCGGTGCCCAATACCTTTGTGATGAATGAAAAGTTAAAGGTATTAGCAGTGGTTCATATAGTTATGTAGTGTCTAGAAATGACTTATTTATTATCACATTATTTGGTCATTTCTTTCTGAAGGATTTTGATTGGCCAATAGAAGGACTGCTTGTTCCAAACAGCCCTCCCATGAAGAAACCCCTGTGTAAGACATCAGGGCAGTATGTCCCTGTGCGGCTCAGAGTTTTGCGGAATGGAGACAAAAATAAGAACAGAGCCCTCGTTATAATAGGTCCAGACATCTCACCTGGCCGGAAAATGCAGTAAGAACAAATTTTTCATATTTCTCATTAAGTACACTAATTTAGGGACATCTTTGTCTTCTTGATTACAGGTGCTTTTTCTGGGACAATCCAGCATTTATTTTTTTTAAAAAGGCTCCCATGTTGATATTTGGGGGTGAAAATAGGTATTAAGCTTCATTTAGTTCCTGTGTCAACAACTCCGTTTGAACTGAGTTGATTTTTTAGACTAGGAATGGGCGTAACAATGAGTTAGAAATCAATAGTTCTGACAAAAAAGTTCTATGATAACATCTGTTTTGTATCAGCATTCATTTGTTTATTTCATTTGATAACTGAACTCGTACCTTGCTTCTTAAATATAATTTTGTAATTCCTTACATTAGTTGTTACACACAATTGTTTACGTTTAGGTCTTTGATGTATTTGATGGACAAGTACAGTTTTTAAAATACAACTATATAATTTATTCCTTTTCTTGGGATAACATTTTAAAAGTTTTTCATTCTGAAAAAGCACCAATCTGTACTTTAGTTTACTTTATGAAACTGGAATAAGATTCCCAACAGCCAACAAATCCAGCACTGCAAGAAGATCACCTGCTGTATTTTCATTATGTTTTGTGACAAAAGGAATCATATACCAGTGCAAAGCTCTGATGTAAAGAATGAGTTAAACACATTGTTTCTTATATTGTTAACAGTGATATTACCTCTTGACCTTTTCCTTGAGATGTTTAGAATATTCGAGGCTGCTGATAATAGTTTAATATTACTTTCTTCACATTGATTAAATATACTTTATACATCACTGAACAATGAGTAACATTCAGATCGACTGTCCACTGAACTGCCTGTAAAGATGACAAAGTAAAAAATTAATCTCCAAAGTAAAGTCAAGCCTGAAATTGAAATCTTTGACGCATACATTTCATAATTAGTTCATTCTGCTAGATGTAAAAATGTATGGTTAATGCCCTTAAAGTAGTCTATGACTTTTAACATCCAAAGTTAACAAATCACTTTTGTCCCTTCTACATCTCTGTATCTTTGACTATGGCTCAAATTTATATATAGATCTTTATCTTATTTTAGCATAATAGTTTAAAATACATGTTTTGTTTTACTGGACAACTGTTCTAGTAGAGTTTGTGAAACTCTCTCATGTCTGTGTTCATGGAACGGTGTGTCTTGGTTAATCAAGTATTAACTTTTATACACATACATGAATTAATTATTCCCAAATAATTCAAATACACTGGCATACACTTGATGCCAAAACTTTACTAAATGTAGTTTAATTTTTCTTGACTGATTTCAGAAAATTTTCGAAAGGATCATCAATAGCATTCCACACTCTTACCCTCAGAAGTTTATGTAAATAGTGGTAACAGAATGTTTAAATGGGAAGAGTTTTGGCTGACATTATAGGGCAGCTGTGTTGCCTAGTTCCAGAGGGCACCATGCCCATAATACTCTGTATGACTGGCACCCCACAATTGTACAAGGTGGAAGCCCAGATACAACTTAATATATCTAAACAAATTATCTTCTCTCCCAAAATAAGTATAGAAATATTTTCTCTCCCATTAAAGTCACTAATGACACATAGGAATATATTACTTGTGCACTAAAACTTTTTTTAGTGTCATTGGCTTTTTTTTTTAGTGTCTTTATAAATGAAATTAAGCTAAATAATGAAATATGGATCCATTTTAACCAAATCCTCATTGGGAAACATGCTTTCCTTTGGTTATTTGATCCTTATTGTAGACAGTTTTGAGGGACTTTACTTGGTGGTAGTGGGACCCATCTACAAAGTCAAAGGAAGATCAAGTAGCATGTCTTCATTACCTAGTTGATCATTTCTCTTTGCAAGTAAAAAGATCTTGTCAAGTCATTTTGCTAATGACTATCAAGTTCATGTAAATTAAGACCATTACGTGCCTCTCAAAACTGTAAGTTTAACAAGGAAAATTTTATAAGTGAAATTTTGGGGAATTATGAGAGGAAAGGCTTAACCTGAAACTATAATAGTAAAGATAATTTGAATGGATGTATGTGTTACCTATTACTAAATGATGATTCCTAGACTCATTAAGCTCCTTAATATAATTTTTACAGCCCTGTATGAGCTGTCTACAATATTTCTCTGACTTTGTCTGTAATCACCAGTCTCTCTAATTCCCACTTTTAAACACCCTCCATTTGCCTTAATAACAAAGGTCTTTTGAGGATGAGTTTGGACTTCATCTTTAAGTGCTCACACTATCCACTGCATCACTGCATTAACTCCAGTTTTAGGCATCCCAGTGTTCTGATTTCCAAAGATTTCCAATGGCATACCTCCCACTACTCTTGTTATGATTACCTGTTTAACTCTCCATCCATGACCTGGACATCTGTTCTGTTTTCTATGGTATGGTCACAGAATGGTGTATCCTTGTTAATTAAATGTTAAGCTCCTTTATCTACCACATCTTTAGGACTCACAATAGGCCCTAAATCAGTGCTTATTGAGGACATGAATGAATGAATGCTTGACCACCATTTCTAATGAATAATAATTCTAATGAGTAATGAATAAATGAATAAGTATTTTTGACCATTACTTTCATTTAAAAGGAATTATTCTAAAAATACACAGAAAGGTTTTCTAATTTGAAAAAAACATATTCTAATCAAGCATCCCTTTTCTACAATAATCATTATTCATTTCCTAGTTTAAAAAATTTTAGACTGGATTGAAAACTTTAAGACTATATGAATAATACAGAATAAATATGAATATGAACAATGTAAGAATAAATATCACTGACAAAATAGATGTAATGAATATCTGTATATTTTTCCAAGTTGATAAATTTAACATCTTAAACTTTCAGCATTATTAGAAAAGTGTCAAAATATTGTAATTTTTATTTTCTTATGTTAGTTGCTCATAGTATAAATGTTTGTAAAGTTTAATACTTAATTGTGATAGTTTTACAAAAATCTTTATAGAAAAGTATATTGCTTTAAAGCAAATAATGATAACCAAAGGCTCATTTTTCCCCCCACATTTTAACAAGAAGATATTTGACAATGTATACTGACATATTCATCAAATTTTGGATCATTTCTTTCAGAACTGTTGACATTGGAAAGAAAGAAAATATGAAAAATTACATCAGTAAATATTCAGAAACAGAAACAAGCCAGGCTGACTTTCACCAACTTTTGGAGAGGTAAATACTTCCCTACATTTGATGTTCCTCCTGCCCATACATTAAGTTCCTGTCAAACAAAACTTCTATAGGTCTTAACTCTTCTTGATGTGCTCCTCCTAATCATCTATGAAAGTCCAACTAGATGTCACTTTCTTAGGTAAGTCTCCTTGGAAGAATTCATTGTTTTTCCTCTGTCCTCACAGTACCCTGACCAGGTACCATGACAGCACCCAATACTTCATATTATATTTAAGTTCCTAATCTAGCTCTTCTCCTTATTGGATAGGAATCTCTTCAGGGAACAGAGAAACCATCCTTCATGTTGATATCCAAAGGGCAAAAAAATCACTTTTGGGGGGATAGAGAGAATTCACTGTTTACAGTCTAAAATTTCCTATTGCAAAGACGTTAAAAGACTGTAGAGATTATTTCTGGTAAGGAAAATGAGGGATTGCTTGGTGAGGTGATAGATGTGACATCGAAGAAAGAAAAATATCAACAGGAGAGTGTTTAGGTGAAAGGCAGAGTGTAAGCAGCAGCATACAAACAACAAAGTATGGGGCATATTGAGGAA
Organism: Galemys pyrenaicus; assembly: GCA_019455555.1. Classification (NCBI taxonomy): domain Eukaryota; kingdom Metazoa; phylum Chordata; class Mammalia; order Eulipotyphla; family Talpidae; genus Galemys; species Galemys pyrenaicus. The sequence goes on from JAGFMF010011862.1 coordinate 5,988,797, forward strand.
TGAAAAATTAGTAATGATATGTCTTTGTACTTATTAGTCATGCTGAGCACTGTGTAAGTACTTTTAAAAATCAGCCCATAATCTTTACAACTCTGGATGAGAAGAAATTTAGCTTTAGAGAAGTTAAATAACTTGCATCCTTGAGGAGGGGAAATGAGACTCAAAAGGGGTCTTTTAACTACCTACTCAGGAGTTGTCATTAATTATCCTGGCCCTTGCTTTATTTTCCCTCTTCTTTCCTGGAAACTATTTGTATGCAAAATTAATTTTTGTGTCTTTCTTTACAGGTGTACTGAAGTTCTAAATTTACCTTCTGCAGCTCGGAGAGCGTTTAATGAAAAAGGAAAGGAAATCTTTGCCCTAAAAGACCTTCAAAGAGATGAATTGGTAAAGACATTTTTCTCTCTACCAAGAAATATATTTTGATGTAAGGACATTTATGAAAAACATATAAGCAAAATGAAAAAAATTATCACCCGTAATCTTTGCATCTAGAAACTTCCACATTAGCATTTTGGTACACAGACTACAAGTACATTTCTACCAGTGGCTGTCACTATTTTCCTGTATAGGATCAGATAGTAAATATTTGTAGACCAGATGGTCTCTGTTGAAACATACACTCTGCCATTGTTGCAAAAGTGCAGTCACAGACACCATGAAAATGAATAAGCATAGTTGTAGTTCTAGTAAAACTTTACAAAAACAGATAGTAGGTCAGATTTGGGCCTCAGCCATAGTCTGCATATCCCTGATTTATATCTATCCTCTCTACATCTTCCTTTCTTCCTTTAAAAAAATTAATTTTTTTTATTGTGGCATAATTACAGCTTTGCCAGAAATTGCAAACAGGATATAGAGAAGTAGTATTTCTAGTCCAAAAACTTGAGATCCATCAAATTGTGTTTATTGATAGTTTGTGTCTTTTTTCTTAGCATTCCATTTTGCCACAATTTGTTTAACCTTCACCTATTGCAGGGTGTTTCAGTTGTTGTCAATTTTGGCTATTACAAATAATGCTGTTGTCAAAAACTGGAGATGGAATCAGAATTTTTTTTTTTTTGATAGGTGTATGTTTCATGTGGAGAACCTTGGATCAGTCCTCATCTGTCCATTGCTCAGCAGAAGAAGCAAATCTTTCTGAGGGACCTAGCATCAGACATTTCTAAAATTCAGACTTACTGCAGTATATGTAATATAGAGGGTAAGAATTGGAATTATTTCTTTTAATATAGCAAAATAAATACTTGATCAGATCACTTTAAAAAAAAAAAATCGTTTGTTTAAGCAGGTTATCTTTTACACCAGCCTCTTACTTGTTAGCTCTTTAGACTAACATATTTAACAGGGTTCTAAATTTTCATTTACACTACAATTTGGATATGCAAAGAAAATATAACATTCATTTTATCTTTAAAATCTGATCTTCTCTGTGAGCCTTATGCACTCACCTCAAGGAAAAATTTAATGACCAATCAGGTTTCAATTTTGTACCATTCATTGATTAAAGTCTCCTTAGGGAGGGCTTTCAGAATTCCCAATTTCTAGTCTCACTTTACTTCCCTTCTAGGATGGAAGAGAACTTGGGGTACAGAGTCCCTTCCTCTCTGAGTTCTGCTAAGGTGCATGGTTGAGTGACTATATTCTTATTCTTTTGGCCCAGACAGTGCTTAGGGTGGGCAGTGCATCCTGGCTGCTTTGGGCTTGCTTTTTACACACACACACACACGCCCATGTGCGCGCACACCTTCTGAAGTCTGACTGTAGCTGGGTGGTGTTCATACTTAGTTGGTAACCACTCTGGAAAGTTCCCCAGCAAATCCTGGATCATGGTTGTAACTCTCAGAAACCAAATCCAGGTTCACCTGGCTTTGCTGGAGGAGAGATCAGAGTGATGAGAGATGAGAAGAACTCTTCCCAGTTTCATGAACAATGGGTGGTGTCCCAAACATTTTCATAGTATGATAAATTACTGGAAGTGAAGCATGATACCCAGTGCTGGTTTTCTGTCTTCCTCTGTCTTCTGCCTCAGATCCGCTCAGACCCAGAAATGGTGGTTTTTGCCAGTCAACCCAGAGGTAAAACTTTTGATTTAGCAGGGGTTTAAACCTTGCTCCAGGAGCCAGGACAAAGGTGCTATAAGTAGAAAAGCAAAAGAGGAAAAACCATTAATATAATTTAAAACATTAGCATAAATTGGACATTGTTTTGTATGTTTTGCATGTGTCTATTAAGGCACTGGGAATTTTCACTGAGAAATTTGAGATCCCAGAAAATGATCTCTAAATAATGCAACCCATTTGAATACTTAGAATTTATGATAAGAATTTATGATAGCTTATTTTTAGAAAGATATATTTTAAATGCATTTAACTACTTTTAACATACTTAACTAAGAATATCTTTAGAGGAAAGATTACACAAAAATTTAAATTGAGGCCCAATTATTCATTTAACAAGTAACTATCCATTTCTCGTAGAATTTGCTCTTTAAATCAGAAAGGTAAAAGTTACCTGCATTTTTATTTTAGCATGCATGTGTTTTCAAATTCTTAGTGCTCTGAGTCATATCTTGTTATTTGTGTGTTTCTATTCAGCTCTTGTTTTAGAAATCCAAAGTGATATGGTGTCTGGAGCCAAGCTTGCTGTGCATAAACCTGTAGCAAATTTTGGAGAAGAAAAACAAATGACAGAAACAGAGGAAGAGCAAATGCAAAAAAATACTCCAGTTACAGATAATGCTTTCAGTGAAATCTTGTAAGTAATCAGTATGGTCAGTAAAGTTACCTGGTTGCTATTTGAACTCTGCTCATTAGCTCCGTGACAGTACAGTGCCCATGCAGGGAACCCATGCCAAGTTTGTGAAACTGATGTCATCTGAAGAGCTAACATTTAATTAGTTTCCTGGCAAAAGAATAGAGTTGGAACTTCAGTGTTTAACCCTCAAAATCGTTACTTTCAGTGATTGTATTATAATGTTACTGTTTTTAAAAGAAGAGAATTTTAGAATTGCAGATATTTATTTCAGAATTTAATCATATTTTGTTTCCACAAAGTGGACTTCTGGAACAATTAAACTTCTTTAATGTTGGTTCAAGTTGGATGTGTGTTAGTGTGTGTTAATCATTGTGGGTCACTAAAATAGCTTTCTTTTTTTTTTAAGATTGATTTATTTATGCATACAAGCACTGGGGTACAGGCCAGAGGTGTGGGGGTGGTGAAGAATCCACCAGACAGAGCAGGATTCAGAACAGGCAGATTGACAGAAACACACTGCTAAGGGGAGCAGCGGGCAAGGCAGGAGAGGTCTGCTACTCCATGTGGGTTTCCTCCCTGGCTGGCAGCAGGGATCGAACTGGTGCTGCAGTGGCTGTGGTCTGCCACTGTGCCACCAGGGCGGGCCCTAAAATAGCTTTCTTATAATTTCTCTATCTCCTCTGTCCAATTCAGCTTGACATTCCATCTATGGACAGTTATTTCCAAAACACAATCCTTTTCATACAATTTGTCAATGGCTTCTTATTGCCAGCAACAAAATAATTTTGGAATCCCAAGTCCTTCTGACCCTGATCAAAGCCTGTCATTGACCCACACCTATATCCGTGTTTTTTTCATTCCATGTTATTTCCACTCCATGTTATTTTTCCTGCCACATGAACTTCAAGTTCCAGCTTAGCAGCTACAAACTATAGACTGAAGGTGACATACTCTACACTGCTGCAGGCCTCTGAGGCACAAGTTCCTTTCTTGCCACGTAAAGTACCTTGGCTGACCTGTACTCATCTATGGAATGATTCTTCATCTTTTTTTCTTTTAATTAAGGCAATAATGGTTTATAACTTTATATAAGTTTCAGGTGTACAGTCTTACATTTCAACATCTGAATGTACTGGCCAACACAGAGTCTAGTTTCCATCCACCACCACAAAGTGATCCCCTTTACTCCTTTTACCCACCTCCGTCCTGCCATCTGGTAACCACTATCCTCTTGTCAGAATATAAGAGTTTGTTTTTATTATGTTGTGTGTGTTTGCTTGCTTGGTTTCAATATCTCCCACATGTGAATGAAATCATATGATATTTGTATTTCTCATCTGACTTATTCCCTTAGTGTAATACCCTCCATGTCCATTCATGTTGCACATAACAGGCTTTCATCTTTTTAAAATAGCTCAATAGCATTCCCTTGTATATTTATAATACATCTTCTTTATTCGTTTACCCATTGATGTTCTGCCCACTTTTTCAGTTGGTTGGTTTGGTTTTTTTGTGATTAAGTTGTATGAGTTGCTTATGGACTTTCAATATTAGACCTTTGTGAGAATTGCAAATATCTTCCATTTAGTATGTTGCCGTTTCATTTTTGATTCACTATGCATAAGTTTTTAGTTTGATACAGTCCTGCTTACTGATTTTTGCTTTTGTTTCTTTTGCTGTTGAGTTGAAAACCCCTAAAGATATCTCTTGACCGATACCTAGTTGTTGATTGTCTATGTTTTCTGGTACATGTTTAATGGTTTCAGGTCTTATGTTCAAGTCTTTAATCCATTCTGAATTGATTTTTGTATATAGCCTAAGAGAGTAGTCTAATTTTATTCTTTTGCACTTCACTGTCCCATTTCCCCAACACTATTTGTTGAAGATACTTTCTTTACCCTATCATATGTTATTTATACCTTTGCCATAATATAGCTAACTATATATATGTAGATTTATTTCTGGACTCTAAATTCTGTTCCATTGACCTGCATGTTTCTTTTTATTCTAATATGCTCCTGCTTTAGTGACTATTACTTTGTAACCACTTTATAGCACATACCTTTGAAACCAGGGTGTGTAATACTGCCACATATTTGTTCTTTTTTCCTCAGGATTATTTTGGTAATAGAGGTATTTTGTCATTCCAGACAAGTTTTTGCATTTTTTGTTCCAATTTGTGAAGAATGTCATTTGAATATATTGCTTTAGGTAAAATGTCATTATAACGTTGTGAATTCTGACAATCCGTGAGCTTGGAATATCTTTCCATTTCTTCGTATCTTTGGTTTTTTGGGGACTATCTTATAGTTTTCAAGTGTACAGGTCTTTCACTTCCTTGGTTAAGTATATTCCTATATATTTTATTATTTTTGATGTGATTGTAAATTATGTTTTCCTTAATTTCCCCTTCTGGTAGTTCAGTGTTTGTGTAGAGAAACACAATAAAAAGTTTCATATTAATTTTGTAGCCTGTAACTTTGCTTATTGTTTCTAATAGACTTTTAGTGTAGGTTTCTTACAGAGTTTTCTATAATATCATGTCATTAACAATAATGACAGTTTATTTCTTCCTTTCTAATTTGAATACATTTTATTTATTTATTTGGCTTTTGGAATTTCTTTGGCTAGGTGAAGAATACTGGCGAATGTAGGAATTCTTGTCTTGCTCCTGATCTTAGAAAAAGAACTTACAGTTTCTCATCATTTAGTATAAAGTTAAGATACCTGTGTACTTTTTATATTTGGAATAAATCATTGCTTGATCATATGTACCCACTGAGAACATATGTAACCCTAACAACCAACAACTTGGGAATTCCTTGAGGTGCAAATTCTGCTCTGTGAAAAGCAGGATAATTGACTTTAATCATCAGTTACTAAATAAACAAAGGAATTATTTTCCAAATTATAAAACAAAAAATAGCTGGTCAATTACTACTGCAATAATTGTGAAAATTAACTTATATACTATTCTTACAAATTTTTGAAAGACCGTTTCTATCCTTGATTATAAGAATGTCAACATTTAATTTGGAAACAAAACTTCCTTATTTTGATGGATGATTCATCTGATCCTATATGGCCCCATTCACAAAAATACCAGAAAGTATTTTTTTTTTTAGAGAAAATCATTTGATGTTATCTTCTTGAGTGGTTAGGGAACGGACCACATTTTTATTACAACCCCTTTCATTTTTCTTCTAAAGGCTACATCATCTAGCCTCTGAGTTACTAGGTTGCAGTTGGGTAAAAAAGAAAAGAAAAAAAGAAAGTTCAAAAAAAAATAACAAAGAACATCTTCAAGATCAAAGTCCTAGTTCTGATTCATAAATATCCTCAAGGTCTGGAGTCCTTCTGGTAAAAGTGATTGAGTCCACTCAAAATATAGTGCAGGAATTTCCTGCACATACTGAGCAGATCTTTTTCATCCAGTCTCTTCTTGAATACTCCTAGCAACAGGGAGATTAGCGTTTCACAAGGCAACCCATTCTAATGTTAAAATAATTACATAGAATGTCTTCATTCTATAATTCCATCAGTTTCTGTGTGTTATGTCTTATTTTTCTTCTATTTAAAAGTCTAAATTACTCAAAGCTCATCATCAGTCCACAAGGACACTCTTACTCATTATTTATCTTTCAGATTCATGTCTTTTCTTCCTCAAATAGGTTAAACATATTCTTACTCCATAGCCTTTACATTTTGTTCTTTTCTCTACCTGGACTGCTCGCTCTCCAGATCTTATCATGGCTGCCTCTTTCCTTTTTTCTAGGTTGCAACTCAAATATCATCTCTCAGAGATACCTTCTCTGACTACATTTTTAAAAGAGACCCCATCCCAGTGGTACTCCAGTCACTTTCTATCACGACACCCTATTTATTTCATGGTGACACTTATCTTGCTATTTTATTCATTTACTTCTGTTATCTCTTTTCTTCCCATTAGACTGTAAACTCCATGAACCCTGAAAATGCATACTTATCACTGTTTCCTTAACGCTTACAACTTTTTCCCACCAAAGAATAAATGACTAGCCAGTAAAGATAAGTATTGATATTATGGACAAATTAATTAATTTATAATGTAAGGTGGATTTTAAAATAAAAATTAGAAATTATAAGTCATTTGCCTGGAAACCTAAAAGCATCTTGATAAATTACAAGTTAGAAAATTAAACATTTGAATTTGGGGTACAAGTTTTGTTTGCATCTTTCTATTTTGGAAAGTTTTGATCTGGATTTATCTTAAAAATAAGGAATGGAAATACCATATGACCCAGTGTTCCTACTCTCATACACTGATCCAAAGATGAAACTATCAACTCAAGAAAGTATAGTCTCTGCAATGTTTATTATAGCATTATTTACTGGAACATGAAAATACCTAAGCACCCACTGATAAAGGACTAGCTTAGGAAGATGTATAGCCACATATCAGAATATTATTTACCCATAAGGAAAGACAAATATGGCCATTTACAGCAAAGCAGAAGGAGCTTGAGGGAATTATGTATAGTAAAGCAAGTTAGAATGACAAAGACACATAATAGATGTGTACCTAGCAAATGATTCCACAAAACAAAATACTTAAAATAATAATAATAAAAAAACAAAAACCTAGGAGACTTATGTAAATGAATTGAGATTTCTGAACAAAGGGTCAAAGAATGTAAGGGAAGGTGGAGTGAAAAAAGATACAGATTATCTGATTTTGTAGTTTGAAAAAATTATTATTTCTTTTACAAAGCTAGTGACCCATTTTCAGAAGTAAAAAAAAAAATCTTGTTTATACTTTTCTAAATATTGTGAAACTAAGAGTGAGTTTTTTCTCTGTAAAGAAATGGGGTTTTGGGGAAAGCTGTGTTTTTTAGTTTCATCGCAAGATGGCACTGTCGTCTTTTAACTGTTACTGAGATTTTTAAGTCCCTTGTGCTTCAGTTCTGAATAAGTTGTTATCCACCAATTTTATATCCACATAATTCTTTTGTTACATTTTAAAGTGTGTGGTTTGCTCTGCTAAAATAGAAATTGTCCCTGAAGATTTTGCTAATTTGATATTGCTTGCAGTTACATCAAATTATCACTAGCACCTTGGAGATCACAGCCTCCCCCAGAGAACTTTATTTACACATATGCATATTTAGAGAGCTGAAATATGCTTGCTGAATCACCTGTGTATTTACCCTGCCATTAGCAGAGCAGTCCTTATATTGTATCAGGACTCATGCAAGGCAGATAGACGTGTGCTAAATAGTGGACCAATACTTAACCTTTGTCAGGGGATAGCTACACTCCTGTTCACATCTTTGTCTTGCATAGTTATTTGACTGATGCCTTTTTACTCTAAATGTGTACATTGTTCTCTATCAAAACTGACATGTATGTGTGGATGCTGTTTGAGTCTTTAGATGTCTCCACTGAGAAGAAAAATTAAGATTCCTTAGATTGTCTAATGAGTAAACTTTGTGAAACTCAGTAACTAAGGCTGTAGGTTCTGTGCCAGACAAAATTCTGACCCACAAATGGGATAGGCAGGAAGTGTTTCATTACATGTATATTATGAATTTCTTAAATTATTGAGTAGTTGTAATCTTAGAATTTTTGAAATACAATGCATGGCTACATTTCCCCCAAGTGAATATAACAAAGATGTTTATTATCTGACTGAAGAATTTTATCTGTAGCCTTATATTACAGGATCTATATTATGTATTAGTAGTATGTGGATTTGCAATGTTAGACAACATGATGGAAATATGATTTACAGATTCACCATTGCCCTTCAGGACATGATCACACTGTACCTCAGAGAAAACTCCTGAGTAGAAATCAGAAGTCTTAGACTTACATTTGCTTCTGAACCTTGACAGAGATTCACATACAAGAGCCCATCTCCGAATGAAGGCTTGTCACACACTTCTCAGGTATGCCTGGCAGAAAGCGTCTCATGACTTTGATGAGGATGACAGTCTTCCAGAGCAAATGGAAGAAGAGCTCTTTGAACTTGTGGAAGCACCAAAGGAATACAGGTAAAAAGTTACAAGGGATTTTTGTTACAGTTTTTTTGCCTGATGTTAGATTTGTTAACTTTGGGGCAAAACTATTCCTGAGGGTTTACGTTACTACTAGATGCTGATGACATTAACATCCACATTTTTTTGTCATTTTTTCTTCTTGGTTAATGTATTTGCAAGTATTAGTGGGAAGGTTCCTTTCCTGTCAGTTCATTTTGTGCTGTTTTATGGAATTTCTTGGTCACTGATGTGTCTTTTGTACTAAAATGCTAAATTCATCCACCTTTGCTTCCTGAGAATTTAGTACGGTGCCTGTGTATTAAATGACTACATGAATGAACTGGTAAATAAGCATATAAGATGCCCTCATGTCTTTAGGAAATTAGCAAAATACAACTTCTTCCTTTTTAACCTTATTTTTTTTCTGGTTAATGGCTAATGAAATGACAGTAATGTATACTACTTTGTCTTATTCTATTTCTTTAGATGTTTGCTTAACATTACAGCATTTTATATGAATTAAGTAGTTTTAGCACTTTGACATTTAACGTTAATCTGTGCACATAGTAGGGTCTTAATGGATATATATTAATTTAATTGTTAATGCAGTGATGTTTAAACCATTTGAGTTTACTTAGTGCCTTAGGTTCTTTAAAAGATTTCTTTAACTTGATAGTATAACTTGATTTTCCTTTATGATATTCTATAAATTGTTAGGAAAATTTGCAAAACTTAAAAAATGGCATTCCATTTACCAGGGAGAATGTGCATAGAGAATAGAAACAATCATGACATGAACAAAACTCCAAGTTATCTAATTTGATTTTACGTGACCTTATTCCTCTTACCTCCTGTTGAATTTCTTCTTTTCTTTCTTTTTACTCTTCAGCTAAATTTCTTTTCTCTTTGCTATGAATTTCTTATAGTCTTTGTTTGATTTTTATTTCTGTTACAAAATAACTCAGAATTTTACTTTTTACATCAGCTTGCCTGTTCAAAGTAAATTCCAGTGCTGCTGTTTTGATAATAATGCTTCACCATTAGAAGTAAAGTTGGATCAGGGCAAGTCTCTCAACCACAGAACTTGCAGTCTCCAGCATGTCAAGTACATGGGACATTAGCTGCAGTTAATGGGGTTTTCTTTTCCTCAGCCATTCACCAAAGCAGAATAAATTGCAGAAGTTTTGCTGCCAGCAGTTTGAATACAGAGAGGGACAAATTATAAGCCATGCTGCTCCCCTGCTAGTTTTGGGAGTAGAAGGTCCCAATTTGCGTTCAGGCATGGAAGTGGTTTTGATGGAGAAGAAAGCTGATAATAGTCACCAACACTGGATACACAAGGAAGATAGCAGGTAAGCCCATTAAATCGGGGGTCTTGGGGGAAGGGGAGTCCTATATCAAAAAGTGAATAGGAGCCTAAGAAATCTGTCATAGTTCCCATAGAGAAGGTAGGGACATAGTTGAGGCCTTTGGATTTTCTGTTTAACTTAGCTAATATTTTTTTATTCTACCTGGGAAGAGTAAGAGAGTAAAATAAAATATAAACCCTCAGTAGTCTTATCGTTGTAAGGATAAAATAAAGATAGCCTTATCCATATAACACAACTTATCCACTATTGATTCAGACAAAAGACATGCACTTTTACCTCCTGTTTTTAGTTTTTGTCATTTTAAGTGGTCACTGAGATCAAGAGGAAACTGAACTTTCACCTTTTTTTTTCTGATTTAAAGTGATCACGTAATAATTCAAAATGTCCCCATTTAAAAATGTTTCTAGAACTTTTTATCAATTCAGTCTTCTGCCCCTCCCCACATATGTGCCTTCCCTCCCTCTCCTACTTCCATCAAATAGCGGGTATGGCTTCCACCCACACAGTAAAATGAATTCTTACTTTAACAAATAAATTTACCCAATTCAATGTGTGGCCCTTCTTAGCTTCAGATTCAACTCAACCACTGTAAAAAGGTTATTTTGGAAAAGATCAAAAGACATTTAAAACGGTTAAGTGCCTGATGATATTAAGAAGGTGTAGTTAATTTTGTTGAGTGTTGCAATGGCTTGATATGTTAAGAAAAAGAAAAGTCCTGATCCCTGTGGAGATATATTCTGATATTTGTAAATAAAATCAAAAGATGACTCAAATTTGCTTTAAAATACTCTAACAAAAACTAAATTCAAGAAGTTGAGGGCATGGACTAAACAAAAATGGTAGAATATTGACATGTGTTAGGTCGATAAAGGTTTCTGTTCTTGTACATGTTTGAACATTTCTTTAAGAAGAAAGACAACAACTTGCTTTTTAGGTCGGTTATATCATTTCCTACTGTTAGTGTTATGTTGTCGGGTTTCAGGGGAGTCTCTTTGGTCTTTGGAAATACCATGCAAAATATATGCTTGTGCATGTTTATTTTTTTCTGAGGAAAAAAAGTCTGATTTCCACTGAATTTTCAAAAGGTAGGTAATGTAATAAGCTTAGGAGTTGCTGCTTTGAGAGAAATTGCAGAAGCTTCAGCAGGCGGCAGCAGAGATCCCAGCATGGGTAAGAGAGAAGCTCATGTTAGCCTGCTAACACTGAAGCGAGCAGAACCACCAGGAAAGCACACTTTCTGGGCTTGTTTTAAAAGACTGGAAAAGCTTACCTGTTAACAAACCTCCTAAAGGTCTTCAGTCCATTCATCTGACTAAGCTGTCTTCACCACATTTACTTTTATCCCTATAAATGATTTGCTAAATGGGACTAGAATTCAATCATTCAGAGGGCTAGTAAGGTGTTATAGGTGTTAGTACTTTTGCCAAAAACAAAACAGATAAAAAAAAAAATCGCTGCCCTTACAGAGCATAAAAAATCCCATGTCCTCATTCTTAAAATTTAGCAATACATGTCACTGCCTTAACTTTCTGTTCTATAGAAATTCTGTTTGAGCCAACTAAGTCGAAATTTGAGCCTGGCTATGAATGGGACAAGCCTGGGGGAATGAGAGAATTGATCTGAATGCATGAGAAAAAAAAGCCATGTATGATGAGTTATATTCAGCAATATTTGGTCATTGGAAGAGAGGGCTAGTTCTGAATCCCGTTCAGGATCTGTTACTGGTTTTGTTTTTCATATTAAGTGTTATGGAGAAAGCAGAGGAGGAAAAAATGAACACTGTTTAAATAAAAGCAGAAAGACATGTTTACCTAGAACTCTGTGAAATGTTGGGTCACAACCAGCACTGCTATGGAAAATTAAACCACATGTAACACAAAAGAGATAGGCAGTCTTTCAGTCTCCTTTCACTTTACAGAACTCTCTGTAACTTTGTCATCTTGAGATACTACCTACTGTTTGGTAGGAGATGGTGATATTAATTGATTCCTGGTCAGAAACCTCACAGTTTTGAGAGAAGTGGAGCAATGAGGGTCAGTGAGGGGAGGGAGGAATTTCTCTTGAGCACATGGGTCACCCTCTAAGGACTCCCTGAATACTTGGCAGGAAAGGTTTTGCCGAAGTCTTCATTAGATGCAGGCACAATTCAGAGCAAATTTTGTCAGTGATAGTAGTGTGTCTTCATAGTGACAGTAGTTCTGAGTCTTCCTCCACATTTCTCCTTGCTATTTTGCTTTGTCTCATTTGTTATGATAATCTGGTAAGGTCTAGAGGAGACTTGGGTTGCCTGTAGCAGAAACCGGGAGAGAATTCTTTTTGTGTGAATCATAGTTTTTTGATCCTCCATATTTTGCATAGGCACTAGGTTTGCATTTAGGGATAATTGTCCATTATGAATTGTACTAATAAAGTATAAGTGAGTATCTCACTGCCAACATAATAGGAGGTAGACTCACAAGTGGCTATCACTATGCTCAGATTTTTCTAATATTAGCCTTTTTACTCAGTTCTTTGCATTTTGAATTACTTTCTTTTCTTTGACCTTCTTTGTAGAAATAGAAAGTAACTAGAAAATTTTATATCTTAGACAATTATTAGTTAAACCTCATAATGGAAATTATGACTATGAGAATTAGACCTTGCTGGGATAACATATAGTCTAGGCTGGAAATGTAAAAAGGAGCCATCAGGCACTGAAAGTTAGTAGGATATTGTCGAAAAAATATTCACTTGATTTCCAGCCACATAGAAAAATGATTCAGGTCAACTTCTAATATATTCTGGCATCTTTCTCCCATTTTCAGCTCTGACACAATCTGAATTAAGCATTTGGTCTCCAAAGGGAAATATGTGATAAAAAGAAATAAAAGGTGTCCAGATTGAAAAGGGAGAAATAAAGTTGCTTCTATATGCAGATGGCAAGATATAGTGCACAGAAAACTCTAACACTCCATTAAAAACCTATTAGTAATAATAAAGGAATATAGTAAAGTTGCAGGTTAAAAATCAACATGCAAAAATCTGTTGCATTTCTATATGTAAACAATGAATTATCATAAAATAAATGATGAAAACAATATTATTTACAGTCATAGCCAAACTAAAATGCATGGAAACAAATTTAACCTGTACATTAAAAAACTATAAGACATTATTGAAAGAATTTGAAGAAAATCCAAAGAAATGGAAAGACATTATGTGCTCATGGATCAAAAGTATCAATATTGTGAAAATGACCATTTTATATAAAGTAATGTATAGATTCAGTGTAATCCCTACTAAGATACCAATGGTATTCTACACAGAAAAAAATAAAAGAGCCTAAACTTTATATGGAACCACAAAAGATGCTGAACCACCAACACAATACTGAAAAAAAAAAAAACAGGAGTGGCAATATCATGCCCCCTGTTTTCAAACTACACTATAAAACTGCAGTAGTCAAAAACAATATGGTATTTTAATAAGTAGACACACACAAACCAATGGAATGGAATTGAAATCCCAGAAATAAAACCACACATTGACAGGCAACTAATTATGACAAAGGAGCATAGAGAATACAATGGAGATAGGAAAGTTTCTTCAATATTTGTGACTAGGAAAACCAGATGAAAAGAATGAAACTAGAACACTGTCTTATACAAAATACAGAAATTAATTCAAAATAGATCAAAAACTTGAATATAAGTGCTGAAATCATACATGCATTCAAGAAAACAGGTATTAGTCTCCTTGACTTTTGTCTTAGTAGGGATGCCCTTATGAATTCATCCCAAATAGCAAGAGAAACACAAGGTAATATAAACAAACTGAAAATCTGCTGCACAAAAAGAAACCATTGTTAAAAGGAAGGTAGGATTTCCCTGGTGGTGCAAAGGGTTAGATCTCAGCACTGTGAAGCTATCCACAGCTACTGCAGCTGACCCCCTCCCCCCCACCGGTAGCTGACCAACATGGCTCAGCAGACAGACCTCTCCTGTCTCACCCACTGCTCTTCTCAGCAGTGTATTTCAGTCGGTCTGTCTGTTCTGCTCCCCACTCTGTCTCTGGTGAATCCTCTCTTTCCCCACACTTCTGGCCTATACCCATGTCCTGTATGTGTAACTAAATAAATCTTTAAAAATTTTTTAAAAGAGAAAAAGACAATATAGTGAATGGGAGAAGATATTTGTAAGGTATACATCAGGCAAAGAGTTAATATCCAAAATATGAAAACAATTCATACAACTCAACAACAATAAAAATAGTCTGATTTGAAAAATACAAGATCTAAATAGACATCTCACCAAAGGCATACAGACTACCAACAGACACATGAAAAGATGTTCTACACTGCATATCACTAGGGAAATGCAAATCAAAACCACTATGAGATTTCACCATTAGAATTAACATTATCAAAAAATTAAGAAATAGTATGTGTTAGCAAGGATGTGGAGAAAAAGAACCTTCACGCACTGCTGGCTGAAATGTAAATTGTTGTAGCCATGATAGAAATCAGTATGAAAGACCCTCAAAACAATGAAAAGAGGACTACCATATGATCCTGTACTCTAACTTCAGGGTATATACCCAAAGAATATGAAGGCACTAATTAAAAAAATATGTATGCTTCCATATATTCATTGAAGCATTATTCATAATAAATCTAACTGCCAGATGACAGATGAATGAATGTGGCATATACACATAATGGCATAGTACTTACCCTTAAAAAAAAGATGAAATCTTTCTATTTTGGATGAGCCTTGAGGAGACCATCCTAAATTAAATAAGGGAGAAAAACAAATACCATATGATTTCAGTTACTTGTGGACTGTAAAGAAAACAAACAAGCAAAACAAAGAAAAATCTTTAGGCTGAAACAAAATAATGGTTCCCAAAAAGGATTGAGGAGGATGATTGGTTAGTGGTGGATGGTGTCTAGGTATTTGATAGTTGGGTATGGTGTGATATATATACATTTGCTGAAGTGAAGAGCTGTTTATCTGAAAACTATAAAAGGTTGTAAATTAATGTTACCGCAATGAAGTGAATTATATGTGAAAAACTCCTTGGAGACGAAAAATCTCCTCAATAGGACTCCAAGTTGAAGGAAAACATTGTGTCATGGAACTCTGAGAGAGATCTTAAAAGTTTTCTTGAGTAAAAAACTTGAATATAAAAACTGGGCAGACAGAGGTTCAAGGAGAGTAAATGGCTTGTGTGTGTTCACACTGCTCTCAGTGGAAGAGGCAGTGCTATTGTGCTGGAGATTGCTGGAACACAGAGTAAATTCAAGTAAATTCACCCTGCTTTTGGCACATGGGTTTTATGTAGAAACCTATTAGATCAGGCTTCTTGCAGTATGTAAGCTCCCCTGCTATGGGCAAGTGTCAGTCAACTGCACTGTTCAAAAAGGAAAAGAAAAATCAACACTATGATTGAGGATAGCACTGAAGGGTGGGAGAAGTTGCTGCATTTCTTTTAGGCTGCAAAAACAGAGGCAGCTAGGTAAGTAATCTTGTCCCCTCAGTGGGTCCTTGCAGGAAATATACAATCATCCATTCATTTGAATAGTATCGAATGCCAATAAAAATGCAAGATGCCAAACTATGCAACATGCTGAGGCTGCCAGAGATGAACAAATAGATCAGGTACCATTTTGATAAATGCTAGAAAAGTCTTTGATAAAAATCAAACAACCATTTGATTTTAAAATGATACTTCATCTAACTAACAATAGAAGGAAAAATACATTGGAAGATGAGTAGTGATTCTCTTGTAGGAGTATGAGCACTCTTTAAAATTCTATTAAAATTTTAATGATATTTCCAGTATTTTGTAAATTCATTACAATGAGGATATGTTGTTTTATGTTCCAAAATTTAAATTAAATATCTGTAATTTTTTAAGTCTTGAAAAGAAAGGAAAACTATATTGCTTTTATCACACTTCCTCCCACTTTCTCTCTTCTCATCCACTTCCACAACATTAAATTTCATATTCAGGATGAGTTATATTTTCCACAGCAGGAATGTCTCTGCTGGTTGTCATGTAACTATGTTGAAAGAAGTAAAGACCTGATTTTTTTCTGTGCAGACAAGAGCATTGAATTTTTGGTTTATTATTACTTTTAAGTGATGTAAGGAATATAATTTGCTTTTAGGCCAAAAGACTTTATGATAACTCCAATCTGAGCTCACTTAAAAATATTCAAAAAATACATTGTGCTTTTAGAGAAAACACCTGTAGAAACAAACTACTTGAGGGAAATCTATTTAAAAATTACAACCATAAATATAGTAGCTAATGCTAAGTGCTAGACTATACTGTATACATTAACTCATTTAATTTGCACAATAGTCTTATTGTAGAGGTATGTAGATAATCCTATTTTAAATGGTGAGGAAACTGAGACACAGAATTCTTAAGCGAAACCATATAAGCTACTGAGGGGGTGAGCTTAGGGTTCAAGAGATTCAAGCATTTATGTTCTTAATCCTGCCAACTGCTTCTTCCTTTTTTTTTTTTAAAGATTTATTTACTTATGCATATAAGAACTTGGGTACACCCTGTGGGTTAGCTACAGTGGCTGTAGATAGCTTTATAGTGTTGCTGCTTAACCCCTTGCACCACCAGGGAGGCGCCCCCCCACCCCGCCCCGCAACTGCTTCTTCTTAATAGTAAAACAGGTGAGAAGTATATCAGTGTGGGTCCAATCTGGAGAGAGAAACCACACAGTGATTTAAACAGGGTGGCACAAAGGGTTAGGCACTGCTTTATAGAGCATACACAGTCACTGCAACATGAGTTCAATCCCCAGCCAGGAAAGGTGACCTACATGGTGCAGTAGACCTCTCCTCCCTCGCCTGCTGCTCCCTTCAGCAGTGTGTTTCGGTTGATCTGGCTGTTCTGTTCCCCAGTCTGTCTCTGGTGAATCCTCTCAAATCCCTCACCTCTGGCCTGTGCCCCAGTTCTTGTATGTATAAATAAGTCTTTAAAAAAATAAATGGGATATTTAATACTGAAAAATGCATTAAACTTTGATAAATAAAATAACTATCAGCTATTAGAAAAAGAAAACAAACACTTCTGTGTGGCACTGTAGGACTGAGGGAAAATACTCAAGAAAGGACAAGCTTGGAATCAGGCCTGAAGTTCTGGTTGCAACCCACTGGGTGGCAGAGAAATTTGCACTGGTTTGCCTGGCCAGACCTGACCCAAAGTTGCTAGACAAGCAGGAAACAACTCTCTAGAAAGTATGTGGGGGTGCAGCAGCTTGCTGGGCACACACCACACAAAGAGAATGGGGGTGCTGGTATGGTGGATGGTATAAAGCATGTGGTACAGATGTTGGCAAGGCCACAACTAAATGCTCACCAGGCCAGACCAGGGCCATGAGGCTGACTGAGGGCCATGAGGGACTATGCTGTCTGGGCAGTGGATTGGCACAGAATATCAGTGCATCACTGGGTGTCCTCACTCCCAGCCATGGATCCCAGGTAGGAGCTGCAAAAGCAGGAGAGCCCCTTTCTCCTGCAATATTCTTCCAGAACTCTCTACTGAGAAAGCTAAACATGGAGCTTTTTCTAGGGAGAAAGTTTTAAAGGATCATTTGTATTATCACATGTACATATGGAATTGAGGGCAGCACACTATAAATGGAACAGAGGGCCCTCTAATCTCCTCATGTTCCTTTGTAATATGTCCATTCCTATTTTCTAAGGACCTTTCACCTGGCAAGTAACCCTGATCTCGTGCTGGCAGTGTCTCTGACCAAGGTTAGAGATGAAAATGGTGGCTATCCAGTTATTGTTCAGGTAAGATGTATACAGGCTAAAACATAATCATGGTCCCTTGTTGAATTAAATTTTAGTAACGTCCCATGCTTTCTTATTCTGGAGAATGTGAAAAGATGTCAGATTTCTGTTTTGAAGACCCTGTTAAAAGGTCTATGGTAGTCTCTCTAGATTTCAAATTGAGCTTGTTCATGTAGCTCTTGATTTAGTTTAACTCAGCAGATGGTGACTGTGGGCTTGCTGCATGTCAGGAACTATGCTAGTTACTTAAATCTGATCCAATGGCAAGCCTGAGAAATTGTCCCTCTAACATTCATGGAACGCACAACCTCAGGGTACTTAGGTGCACATGCTTTGAGTTCAATGACTGGGAACATGTGCAGGCTCCCACTTACCTGACAATTGGAAGGGAAGGATGTGGTCAGAGGTCTTCTTGGAGGATGGAGCTCATCAGTGCTAATTATGCATTGAGACTCATTTGAATTACATTTTAAACACATATTGCAAATGCTTTAACACTCCAAAACAATTTTTGTAGACTCCAGAGATGTCTTCATTTGACTTTTGTGCAAAGACAGGAAATTCTTTTTTTCATGTTTATCGGTCATACTCAGTTTCTTATAACCAAAGACTAACCTAGACACATCTGTGTTTCTCCTTGGTAGGCGGAGAGAAAGTTCAAGAGAGTCCCATCTCTACTATGCCTTTACTTTCTGTATCTTCAAAAGAACTTACCACTGCTTTTTTGAGCAGAATATATTGTCCCCAAATAACATTTGTTTTATTACATGTTTCGAACAGCAATGAGGCAACTTGTTTTGCTGTTCCTGGATCCAAAATTGGGATATAGCAATATGGACAAATATCAGAGCTTAATTAACTCTTCCATACTGATGATAAATATGGACTAAAAATTTATTCTAGGAGACACAGTGTTATAGCATCCCATTCTTCCCTGTCAGGTGCCTCTTTGGCACAGAGCACAGTGAGATAAAACCTCATCCAAATGCAAATTTAGTACCTTAATCAGTTTCATAAAGTTATAGATATGGATATTTTTCCCTTAAGGTTTCCATTTTATAAGAAATGAGTTTGATCTCAAGGTAATTTGTATTACCTTTCAAAATTTTTTCTTTGCTGGTGTTTCATTTTTATCTCCTGAAGCGATCAGCTTTTGAGAAAATATTAAAGTTCATATAAAAATAATAAAAATGAGTCATGTTAGGTTAATGCTACCAGACCCCCTTCCTGTTCCTTAAAATATAGTCTATGATTTTCTTTTCCTTTGAGGGATGCTCTGTTGTCTGACCTATTACATCAATTCTTAAGACTCATTTGTTTTGCTATTTACCATCAAGCTCTCCTTGGTAAAGTAAGTGTTATTCATTAGAGAGTTCCATAAGGTGGCATGATGTGTTTGGTTGGAACTAATCTGCTGGTTAAATCTGTTACATTGAAACTACTCATTTGAGCCAAGTTTTATAATTAGAATAATTATGCTGCTTCTATTACATATAAAACTGAGTTTAATCACATTTTTTAAAAAGAATAACTTCCTGATCAGTGACATGCAAATTTGTTTGTCAAAAAGCACACATTAAAAGACTTTTGTGAAAAAAAAACAGATCATTTCACACACTCATGGCAGTGTAAACAAACAACCTTTCTAGAAAACACTTTGATATATAATAAGACTATGTTATAATATTTCAGGATAATTTTATTTTATTAACAATTGCACTTTAGGAGTTTGTTCTAAAGGTCTACCATAGATATACACAAAAATGTGTTTGTATGATTGTTCATTGCTCTTTTACTTATAACAAAAAATCTGGGGAAATAATCTACATGATTATCTGTTGGGGATTGGTAAAATAAAATATCCCTAAGAGAAAATAGTATACATCTTTAAAAAAATATATGCATTTTAGGATCCCATTTTTATAACTCAAGGAATAATGCTTATAAATATAAGGATATTGTGTATATTGTCATCAAATATCACTAATACTTATCACTACATGGAATTATGAGCAATTATACATTCTGGGTTGATGCTATGAAAACTGTGACTGCTACTTCATAAACTTACCTGTTCATCTTACTCCATATTTTATCTGCTTTCCCCCAGAAATATAAACCATATTACAATGGGACTTCCAATCAAAAGTGGAATTACATAGAAAATAAGAAAACTTTCATGGCCTTTCATAGCACTACACTTGATAAGGAAATCACAGCAGCAAATTATGCTGGTATTTGTACATCTTCTGTGATTAAAGAAGAAAGCATTGATCAACCAGTAAGTGGTTCCTTTCTACTGAGGATAAAGGCGAACTAGGGGGAAGTGGGGTAATTTAATAAATCAAGTTTATTTTTTTTTCTAGAAAACCTTGTATTTGCACACATTGAACACTGATTTATAAATGAAATCACTTAGGCAATGTGCTTTTGGTTAAGGAAGAATGAAGGAATGTTGATATTTCCCTCTGATTCTATGGTTTCAATGGCTCCTTAACACCAATACCACCTTTAGTTCATTATCAGTGCACCAGGACATGCACAAGAAAAGATAACACATACACACTCTCCAGGTGTGCCTGTCACACAAGGATGTCACTCAGCTCTAGACAGCATATTAAAATGCAGATAATTGTGACTTTAATTGCATTATATTTTACCTCAGTTAAAAAAATACAAAGTAAATAAAGGAATAAAGGAAATTTTATAGGAAAAAAATTAGTTCAATCAGTTGTTTAGTATTTTGTACAGAAATACAGGCTACTTACAGAACTTTGAAACTGTTTTGCGTCCTGGAAGCATAGCTTAATTCTGGGAGGCCACTCAACTGTATCACATTTTTCTTTCCATTTGCGCTTTAAAAGTGGTATTAAATATAAATGAATTAATTAAAAATCCAGTTTACATTGTGTACTTGCACTGTTGCCAAAACAGAACAATTCAGGACTGATGACCATAGGGATTGATGTCTTAATGAATGAAAAATTCATTTTCTGAATCCTTTCATTGGCTTCTTTAATAAGAAAAATCATTGGTGCCCAATTATCATGAAAACCACACTCTCTATACAAATAACTCTGTATGTACTATTCATTCAGTTCCACCTGAGAAGGATGCTTAATTTTCTGTCTTCCAGTAATTTGAGAAAAAAAAATGGCAAGCAAATGTAAATTTAGAGAATTCTATAGTGGAATTGAGGAATTACATCTTCAACAGTATCATCTAACTGTTGACTTTGAATTGAGGTAGTGCTAGTTATAGAGAGTAGTTGAATTAATACAACAAAGGCAAAAAATCCAAGAAATTGGAATAAAATTTTTCTGTATTTTAGTGCTAGTACATACAACTTCGATATCCTTGTATAAAATTTTATCTCTCTGAGCTTTTGTTTTCTCAGCTGTAAGTTGAAAATGATGATATTAGCTTTGTACTATACTTTCAGGCTGGTGAGAAAGCAAATTCAAGGGTCTATATAAAAGTTTATTATGGAAAATTTCCTACATATACCAAAGTAAAGAGACAATACAATGAATTTTCACATACTTATCATTTGAGGCTTTGCCACATTTACAGTCCCAGTCATGGTGTTATTTCACCTCAAGCATGAACCTTTAAAAATTTAAATATTTTCTTATATAATCATGACTTTATCACACCTATCAAAATGAATAATAACTCTGGCCATCAAATGCCCTACTTTAATCAATTAAGAATAAGGGTTCAGGAGATTACAACCTAATCACACATTAAAGAAAAAAAATTATCAATGACTTTTTATACATTGGCCTCCTTTTGGTCATCAATGCCTAAATCAATTTCATAAGGAGTATCAAAAGGGTCAATTTTGTCCAATTCTATTGTTGTCTCCACATTTACTAGCTGAGCTTTTAATGCAAGTATGTACTTTACCTCCTCAACTATATATTTAACTACCCAAAAATACGGTTGTTAAGTATTGGTAGGATAAGTACTTAATTTTTTTCTAACTTCTGTATTCTGGTATAACAAAATACCTGAAAATGTAGTGACTTTAATAACTATTTTTGGCCCTGAAGGTCAGCAATTTGGGCTAGAATCACCTGTACAGTTCTGGGGCTCTTGGCCAGGGTCACTAATGTGGTCATAGTTATCTGGTGGTGTTCAGTGGTTGGCAGTTCCATGGGGACTGACTGGTTGAAGATAGTCTCCCTCACATTTGGCGGTTAGCAGGCTATAAACCGAGGCCTTGAGTTTTCTCAAGGTTTCTGGAGCAGGTTGACTGAAGTTCGTTCACACTTGCAGTTTTCTAATTGCAATCAAAAGAGTATAAGCTCCAGTGTGCAAGGTTTTTTGTGTATCTGCTTGCATACACTAGCTTAAGTTACATTGGAGAAAACAAGTGGCTTTGCCCTGATTCAAGTTGAGGGGAAACTCAACTTCTTGATTGGAGGAGCAGCAAAGTCACATTTCAAAAGCACAGACAAACAAGGATGGGATGGTTTTATTGTGACCATCTTTGCAAATAAGCTGCCACACAAATAAATGGCCACTTTTCAGGGTTAAATTAGTGCCTATTGACCTCTGATGGACTCCTACATGTTGTGATTTTGTTCTTAATTGGTTTTTGTTTTGTTTTGCTTCTTTTAAATTATGGTTTTAGCATTTTTACAAACTCATTGGAATTTGTATATTCAGGGTGTTTAGCATATTATTCTTAGGTGTTGCTCCCAAGTTCTCATGTTGCCCCAATTTGGGTCAATGGAGTCATTTTTGTTTGACTCCTGTGTCTTAATAATGCCATTCCTTTACTCTTGGATGCCTCTTTTCCTTCTAAACACAAGACATACCCTGCTTATCTAGTATATTTTTTGCACCACGTATGGAATTTGCCATTCCTCAAAAAAACCCTGATTTGTGACATAACACTCACTGACACTTTATTGTCATTGCTTCTAGGTTTTTTCAGTCAATGAAATTTGGAAATCTATTTTTCTATGTAATTATTAAAAACATAATACATTCATGTTGAGATATCAAATTTAGCATTTGGAAATTACAGAAGTGCTTTATTTATATTATAAAATGTTCTAAAAATGCTATCACAATTTATATGTGCCTATACAAAAAAAAATTATCTTTCTCATTCTTTCTAGGGGTACTATTATCTCTTACCTACTGGAAAGAAAAAAATGATGCTCTGCTTGGCATGTGGACGATCCATGAGAGCAGAGAAGAGATTGAAACAATTGCTGCCGGGTGTGCCATTCCTGTGTGCTTCAGGCTCCAAGACCCAGAGGCCCTCTTCACGAGGGCCTTTCAAGGTCATCAGTGTGGCTGAGGTGTGTAATGATCTGAGCTCTGCTAATACGTGTGTGGCACCAGTTTGGAAACTTTGATGCATTAATTATCTGCCTTGCACTCAAGTTCATCTCTATTCATCCAATTCATCTTCCTCTGATGTATCTTTACCATTCTACCTGCATTGATTTCCTTTTTCACATTGTAATTTAAAATACATTGTCTCTTAATAGTTCGATACGCTCTTTGAAGTTAATTGGACACTCTGCAGCTTTAATCATCTACTGCTGACACCTTCTACTTACTGCTCTCCGTGTTGCTTTTAGATGGGGAAGTAACTAAGTAAGCCTTTACTTAGTTGTGCCACATTTTTGCCTATATCTACAGCCTAAAGTCATTTTTTACTAGCAGGGAACATTTGGGGGGGCGGTATTTGACAAATTATTGTTAATGACTATTCAGGTTGGGTGCCTGAATTCACACATCCATTTCTAATACTATTTATAGCTCGAGGAAAAAAAATCTCTGCCTCCTTCCTGTGATCTTAATCTAAAATGGCACCATTTTAAAAATCCTTTGCTTCAAGTTTAGAAGTGAGAAGAGCTAAAGGGAACTTACACACCTATATAAAAAGAAATTATTCTTAAGATGTAGGGAACCTTCAATCCTGTTTTCTTAGAGTTTACCCACCCCATTCTCAGATCACTCTCTTTTCTTTCCTAAACTGAAACCCTTTGGGGGGCTGAGAGACATAGGATAGGTAATAACAGGTTATAATGAACATCAACTGAAGCAGCTACTAATGGAGAAAGAAAGTTCTCTGGGAATGACCAAAGGCCTTTGACTTTGCTTCAGTAGTGGGTAGTGTTGAGGAGGTGGTAATTAGCTGACTGGAAAGAATCCAAAATTTTACAGCATTTCAGATAGCACTTTTCCCTCAGGATAGCATCCTGGGTAGGGATGGACATTCCCCACTCTTGTTACCATGTGGTTATGGCTGTACTCATTCCCCTTCTCACTCATCAATACCTGCAGTCATCGAGAGATACCTCATTATAAAGTTAAAGATTAGAACACTATCTGTCATGCCAATGTCCCATTACTTCACCCCCAGGTTATTTCTGACCCTCACATCCTTCCTTCCATCACCTGTCACTGAGAAAGGCAAAATAGCAAGTAAGAGAAGGTCAGAAACACAAGGCAGAGACCCAGAGTCACCTACTGAGTCAGTAACAGGCCCAGAAGAAGAACTAGAGGTTCTGACTAATGTCTTTCCCACTACAACATCCAAAATCTAGAGCTTATGAAATGAGCCTTTCAGATATAGATGTCACACATATATATTAAATTAATAGACTAAAATATACCAAAATAAACAAAAAGAAAAAAACTTAATAGACCTATGATATATATATATTTTTTAATCAGGCTGACTTATCTTCTCACGAAGCTGAAAAAACCCGAAGTTATTATGAAGAGCGTCTATTATCTTTACGGATGAAGACCTGCACGCGAGTTGTCTCTCCTAGTGGTATGGCAGCCACGCACCAGAAGGCAGTGAAAATAATTGCATACAAAAATGGAGATGGATATCGAAATGGGAAGTTAATTGTGGCTGGAACATTCCCCATAGTAAGTGGCTATCACTTAAATGCTTCTTGCATCCTCAAAGGTAATGATAATGGTGATTCTTCTGACAAGAAAAAAGCTGCAGATTGTTGAGTCATAAATGTCCCTGACCAGTTTCAACAATTTAAACTGATGAGATCAAGATCTCTCTTTTCTTAAAGACACTCTTTTTAATTGTATTTCTTGGGATGTTGACTTTGAAAAATGAGAAGCCACAATATGGTTTTCAGATTGACTCCAAAGCAAAGATATATAAAGCAGGGAGAAAGCTAAGCTACTGGATTGTCTTGATTCTTGTGCTGGGCAGTTTCCTTTTTCGCTTTGCTTCCCATTCTAGCTTCAGGGTCTGTGTCATCTCAGTATTCTAAGAGATGTCACCTCACTTAGCATCTGGGGAATCTAGCACTTATTTTTGATGGGGTGTTTCATCTCATTTTAAAATTGGAAAAGCTGTGCTGGGAGGGATATGTGGTCTCTGTCTTGAGGCTGTTCCCCCATAGTCCCAAGAAGGACAGAAAATGCAAAAAGCTCCACCTGCACTTCTCTTCTGTGGTGATTGCCTTCTCTATACATTCTGGTTAATACTTTTAATGACATATTTTTCAACAATGTTAAATCTCATATGGAGTTACCCTGGAGACCTCCTTCCAAACACACAGACACATGCGTTCACTCATCTCGTTGGTAAAATACAAATAGAATTTTTTTATTAAGTTTAATGGACTAAGTACAGTACAGAAGCTAGCAATTCCAAGACTCACCTTGGGATCCACAGCTGGCTTTTGTGGTCTAGGTTAAATATTAACCTTTCAGTCTGTTTTCCTCTCTGCAAAATGGAAGTAATAATTGTGTCAGCTTGGTTAGAAAGTCAAATATTTATTTTAAAACAGTTCATCAGTTTCAAAGCTTATAAAGCAACAAAACTGAAAGTTTATTTCTAGGTTGAACATTTCTTAGGAAATGCTCTGATGACAAAATTCATTAACATATGTCTGGTGCTATTTTAAATTTTTGGAGCTACAACTTTTCACAGCTGGATTGGATTCCAGTTGTGGGATTAGGTAGGACAATCTATCAAAAATTGTCTCTAATCAAAGATCAAGTTGGTAGTTATTTAGCTTTCAATTTTCTCAAAGGATTTTCTCAGATTTCTTAAATAACAAATTCTTCATGATTATTTCCTATTCCCATCACTCCCTTATGCTCTGTGTCATCTAGCTTCTTACAGAATGTACACAACAACTTGGTCTAGCTAGAGCAGCTTCCAAAGTATATACCAAAGATGGAACCTCAATCCTTTCCTTGCGTGATTTGGTTTTATGGGCTCTAGATGAATCTTTTGGCCAGAGAGACTCAGAAGAACAAAAGAAAGATGCAGTACCTATTCAAACAAAAGAGACAACTGTTGAAGGCATGAAAGGTTGGTTACATTCTACAGAATTTACCTGGTTCTATTTATGTTTGATCATAAAACTTAAATGTGACTCTTTTATTCAGTCATTCTTTCAAAATCATAGTGAATTACTTCTAAGAATAAAACAGTCTCATATTGTTTTTATTTTGCAAACAATAAGAAAAAAATTCAAATTATATAAATTTGGCTTCAACACCAAAATAATAAACAAATTTATCTAGAATTTACAACACATGCTAAATAGCTTAACTAGTTATGAAACATTAGCAGCTTTTATACTCAAACTCCAGACCCAGACTTCAGACTCAAACTTAAGGAAGTGAGTCCAACTCCTAATTTCTTCCAACTATTAGAAGGGAAAACACCCCTCTGTACTTCCTCTGTTCCCATTCTCATTGTCTGCCCCTGCTCATCTCCCTAGCACCTATAACTCCCACAAGTCCCAAAGAATGACTCTATTGCAGCGTGCTCAGCACATTGTATATAATTATCTACTACATCGTAGTAAGTCTCACTAGAGTATGTACAACTCAATGGCAGCACTGTATCCCTAGTAACGGTTTGCTAAATGAAAGAGTATTGCTATAGTGGTTCAGCAGTTATCTTAGGTGTCCACTGTTGTAATGTTGATTAACATGGCTTAGATATTAAAAACTTGGGTTTTGGAGCTAGAATACCCAAATTCAAATCCTAGATATGTGACTTGTCAGCTGAATGATCTTGAGCAATTTGCTGAGCCTCATTGTACCTCAGTTTCCTCATTTGTAAAATGAGACTAAAATAATCTGCTTTATGGAATTTTTATGAAAAATATATATTCTAAGTATATATTTAAAGTATATGTATGAATCCTTATGAGAATTAGATATATTGAGACATCTTAGTAATTGCCTAGCCCCTAATAAGTTTCAAATATACGCTAATTTCTACTACAGGATACAATTAGTTGTATCAGAAAACAATCCCTTTATGAAGAACTTGAAATAAATTTCTTTTAGCTCCCAGGACCAGGAAAAGTGTACCTTCTGAAGAATTTATCACTACATGGTCCATGTGATTCTTAAATTATGTTTTCTGCTTTGCTTTGGCCAATAGGAAGCTCAGATATCAAATTGTGCTTTATTTCTAGCAAATAAAAACAGTGTGGTATTAATTTCCATTTAGTAATAAAAATATTTTCTACATTTTTGGATGCTTGTTCAGTTAAATAGACCAAAACTCTTTTAATTCAATGCACTTTTTTTTCCTTTTAATATTCCCATGAGATTATATAGACAGACACTATTATCCATTTAAAAAATGAGGGCACAGAGGAACCTTATCTCTTGCTTTATTATATTCTATATTCTCCCCCTACACACACCTTGGTTTTCTTATATCTGTTTTTAAATCTGTTTTCAGGGTAGATATTTTGGTAAACCACTTCAAATTTTTTTCAGATCTAGGCAAAATATAAGAAAGAGATTAAAATATGTATTTCAATCAGATTATTTTAAATTATTTGCCTGTAATTAAATTTCTTACAAGATTTCTAAATTGGCATTTGGCACTGGTAATGCCATCTAACTCAAGTCATTAAGGAAAAATGAGCTATTTTTAATAAACAAGCCCATTTATTCAATTTTCATTAAATAATGCTTTGTGATTTGTTTCCCAGAAAACCCGAGAACAAAAGTGAAGGGCACCTTATCTCCAAAGTCTGTGACATCTGATAGTTTGGAGGGTATAGATCAATTACTACTCACCCTCATCCTCAGGAACCCTGTTGCCATCTGGGTATCTTGTGGTGAACCATTTCTGTCTCCAAAGAGTAAGTTTTTTTTTGTTTTGTTTTTCTTTCAAGCAAGTGTGTAAAGGGGGAGAGAAATAAATTTTATAGCACCGTAAGAAATGAGTTAAATATATAATGTATATTGTCAACCTAGTAACAACACATTTATGCAAAGGAGAGGCGGGCCATCAATTAGCATGTGTTCAAGGATAGCTGCACTCCTATGTTTGCCCAATTGCCTGTTTTTTCTTACTGGAATGGAGTATTCTGCATGGAAAAATGTCTAATTTAGTTGATAAAGAGATCCTTGGTCTATAAGACTGAGAATAATGGTATACATTAGAAAATAACAAATGAGTTTAATTCACACCGAAGACGACCTGTCTGCACATTTTCATTTTTAAGAATTGCACCCTTTAGGCAGTAGGTGGATGTTTAAAAAATGAATGGTTCCAAGCCAGGCTTTCATCACCTCCAAATAGTTTGTGGAAGTGCAAAATGAAATATGGCTATTGCATATGGTAAATCTATATAATAAAACAGCACTGTTCTTTTTCCTCTTCCATTCCATAAAGAAATGCCTTAAGCCCTGTCATCTTTCAAATGAGGTTTCTTTTAATGACCCCTTACCTTTTAATTACTTGTTTCTAATTGAATCTGTTTCTTGAAGCAGAAAGTTCTTTATAAATTATTGGCTTGCATGATAAATTACTGTTGTTGAAAGAATGCAAGGTAAAATATCATGTATTTTTATTATTCTAGCTTTGCAGAAAGCAGAAAAGTTAGAAAAACAGAACTGGTTGAAAAAGGACAAAATTTTGGCTGATCTAGATACCATGAAACACAAAATGAGACAGTTAAAAGGTTGGTATGAACTAAATAAAGCAGGCATCATCATGTTTAATTTTAAATGTAACCTCAATTTTTTTCTACCATTAGATAACCAAAGTGTAACTGATTACTATCTAAATATTGTGTTACCAAGACCCTTGAGCAAGTCTAAAAACCCAATGATAGCATCTTTTCAATACTGATTTTACACTTGTAAATTTTAGGTTAAAATAAACATCACATGATATATATATATACACAGATATATACAGATATATATATATATATATACACACACACACATACATACAATTTAAAATGCAGGAGGGTGTCTCACCCTACTGGTTTTGAAATACTTCTTAAACTGTCATTGTATAGGTTTTGCAGTTTGTCTTGAAGCAAAATCTGTCATTTGTTGGTTATTTCTAGAGGGGAAGTTTTTAAAATAATCTAAGTAAGGAAGTACTAAAATCTTCAGGGGCATTGGTATCTCAGAAGGGCCTCCTTTTTTGTGCAACTTAAAATATGCCATTCACTGTCACAGTGGGACTGCTGGGGGAAGGGTGTGAAAACATGCATTTGTAGAGATTTGACCCTATAACTCCTAAAACTAGTACAATGATAAAAACCAACTTGCTCTTGATTTAAAAAAAAAAAAAAAAGTGGTCAATTGGCATATTTGTTGTCTTTATTCTTTGTCACAGAATCTTAGGTTCCTAATCTTATACTGTTCCCAGCATTTGAGACACCAAAATGGCTCTTTAGGGAGAAATAGTATATTGTGGACTTAAGTCTGGGAAAGAATATATTTCAGGCTTTATAATTGTTATAGCAGGATTTCAACTCCTGAAAATGTGCACTTCCTATGAATCGTAGTTCAATAAGCAACACAATGAGACAGTCCAAAGTGTACTAGGCAAAACTCCTGGTTGAAATGGCTATTATTATCTAGTTCTTATTGAAAGAATTGTTGGGTTTAAGGGATAAACATCTTTTACTACTGTTAACCTCTTCTCCTACCACTATACATTTTCATTTCAATGTCTCATGGGCATGTCCAAAACTAAATTATCACCTACCATATACACAATCACACACCAGTGCTTTCTTCACTTTTTCTAGCAGTGGACAGTACCACCATCCTCTCAGTGTTCCATCTCAGAAATCTAGGAGTCATCCTTGGCATGCCCCTCTCTCATCCTTTAAGGAAACATCAGTAACTCTTGTTGCTTAAAATCTATTGTTTATTCAAATGAATTTTAACTGTCTTAATGCCCACTGTTTTTATCAATATCAAGCTTTTGTCATTTATTCCTTGGATTACTGCAACAGTTTTCTAATGGGTTCCCTCGCCTCCAGTCTTGAGTGTGATTTTTATTTTATGCATGATGGGGAGATTCTGGAGTTGCGGGATGGTGGAAAAATGCAGATGTGTTATAAAGGTAGTCTAGGCATATAACCTTTCAAAGTTCCCTATTACCTTTAGAACGAAGTTGAAGGTTCTTAACTTGGCCCTTGATGAGCTATCTCTCTGCAAACGTCTCTTTCTCCTTTCTTATCCACTCCATTCCACAAATTTGGGTGCTTATTCCAGCCCTCCAGATAGCCTTATGTGCTTTTGTAACTTTGGCACTTTGGCACAATTCAGTTCTCTTTACTTTAAACTTTCCTTTCTCCTGTCTTCTGTATTGTTCCTACTCCTTCTATACTTTTCAGCTAGTTATGTCTCCCAAAGCCTTCCCTACAATTCTAAGTCAGAGATAATGTGGTTAATCACATCCTGAACTTTCCTCCTTATCATTTTCATCTGTCTCACCTATGTTACTTTATCAGTTCTCTGCCCTTACTTGCTCTCTTAATACTTGTGTAATAACTAAATTATAGAGTGAATAAAACTTCAACCATTCAGTTCAGTGTGTTTTCCAAGCTCTATTCCTATATCAACTTAAATGAATAGAAGACAACATCCTGAAAATAGACTTGGCAGAACTGCCTTTATTCAATTCTGATTTTATAACATACTTTCAACTTTCATTATAATTAAGCATTAAAAAGACATTTAAAGTTTAGTTGGCATCATCTATATCTCTGTTGAAAATAGTCTCTGTTTGGCGAGATGATGTTCATTATGGAGGGATGCACAGATGTGGTATCTTAGAATAAGATATGTGGTATGCCAGAATAAATCTTATATGTACTCAAATTCCAGTATGTTTTCTGCTATCAAATATAAATTCAGTTCAAGCTTATGGAAGACCTATTCTGAGGAGGAAAGCCTTTCCTTGTTGTTGGGATTGTGAGAATAAATAGTACACGTGTAGGTCAGCTTACTGCAGTCCCTGTTAGATTGTGAGCTTCTTGAGGATTTTATGGTAAAGGAGGGGGTTGGGAGGTATGACTAGTTGTCTGAATTGATTATTAATTATTATTAAGCCATTAGTAAATGTAACAAGTGTTTATATAACATATACTATATACGAAATACTTTCCTAAGCTTTCTTTGCATATCTTTTGTAAACATGATCATTGCTAGTGTTAATAATAATGTTAGTGGTTACAGAGTAGAGTTTTTGATTAACAAATGTCAGATATTTTCTGCATGCTTAGCATGAAATACTTAATAAATATTAATTATACTCTTCCTGAGGATATACTTCATTTTCTCACTTGGGGTCTTAAAAGCTGGTAAATAAAACTAAGAATACCAGAACAGGTCAAAGTATCACTTTTTTAAATACAGAGGCCATGCTGTAAGAGCTCTAGGTATCTGTGAATTGAAACCCCAAGTAGGTGGACTTATGCTCCCAGGCACAGACAATGCTAAATTAGGGTGAGACTCCCAATAAATGAGAAACGTAAGAAGAGATGTCCAAATGAAAAATAATGTAAAATATATAAAAAATAGTAATAAAAAAAGAATTATCCAGGTGACATTTATAGTCTGAACAAATTACAAATCATTCATGTTATCAATCTTTACCAATTAATAGTTAGCTGTTATCACTATAAAATAGCACATATGCAAACATGCAGTAAGAATATGTAAAATGATGTATTTAACATATTTTGCCTGATTTCAATTTCTATTATCCCTACCTATATAGGTAATACATTGTTATGAAAACCTCCCCTCAAACCAAAATCTTCTGTGATGACATTATGCCTTTATGAAAGTTGTATTTCAAATGAATTCATTTTCCCAAGATCTTTAGAGTCAAATTGACAAAAACCAAATAACAGATAATATTTTTTGTTCTTTCCTTTATTATATTCTTGGCTCTCAACACTGTAAATGATAAAATATTGGTGAGCAATTTTAGTGTTCTAAATATGTTATAAATAAAATAGATGTATAGACTTATATAATATATAATATATAATAAAATAGACTTATATAATAGACTTATATAATATATAATAAAATATCGGAAATTTATCGATACAAATTTATGTTCAAAATTAATGTTGTCTGCACCTCACAAATAGAATTGTCCAAAAATTATATTTAGCATAAATTTGCTTTTTGATTTTTCTGCTACCATTCTGGTCTTTTCCATAACAGGTAACTAAATGGCATTGTTGCTCTTATTCATTGGCTACTTAATTCAATTTGAATTCACATCCATAAATTGTAGATGAATGCTTATTAGGTGCCTGGAGTTATGGTTGCCCTGAAAAGTCATTGCTACCATATACTTTTATTGTTGGATGTGTTTCTATAAACTTTAAGTACAAAAGCAAAAATGCTTTATCCTCTTCAAGCACTAAATTATTTTCAATTCCTTTTGTTCATAGTCTAGAAATCTATTCACTAAGAGTCTTTGGCAACAAAATTAGGACTCAGAGCATCATTTTGGTATTTCTATTATTTTATCCACCTAAGTGTTACTTTCTCAAAGAAGCTTTCTCTGACACCTCAGACTAAGTCAGCCACCCCAGTTATATGCTTTTATAGACCCTGGATTTCTCTGTCATACCACAATTGCAATCAGTTATTGGTGTAATGATTTCATTTACATCTGCCTTCCCATTAATCTTGAGGCTAGGACTCAATCATTAACATGTTTGTATCACTCAGCACAATGTCTGATCTGTAACTGGTGCCCAGCAAAGGTTTCTGGAAGGAATATAAAAGAGTGGATTTTATTTTCACTTAAGAAATTTAGAGATCAGTATGAAAGCCACAAAGAAAATATTTTCATGACTTTTAAATCTCTTTTATAATGATTTTAACTGGTCTGGTTGAAAAGAAAAATTCAAACTACTACACTTATTAAATTACACCTGTGATTCTTTAAAATACAGCATTCTAAAAAATATTTTCTTTTACCACAGCTTCTTAACAGCCTAAAGGGCACAGCAGAGGTGGTAGAAACTAATCATACTCATGGGGTATTATTAGATAGGAAAAAAAGGCCTCCTGTCTCTTGGGTTAATATTATTTTAGAAATACTTAATCTCCAGGCTGCTAAGCTAATTGTGGGGGAAAGGATTATTATTAGTGAAGAGAACAAAACATATGTTCCATGACTGGAAGAGATGATGGGCTATATAGGTCATAGATTCTATTTGACTAAATTACCACTGAACCATATCATAGATGAGAGGCTGGGACCAGTGTGGAAGTCAGCACGTTAGCTCTCTTTTCCATCTGTACAGTGAGTATGCATATTCTGACTATTTAAAGCCTCCAGCTCCCATATGAAGAGGCATTGTTAGATATTATTACCTTAGGCATCTTTGCTTTTATGATATATTTAGTATTTTAGCCTATGCTCCCAAGTGGAATGATTTATGCATAGAAAGTCAAACCAATTTATTTGAGATTTGAAAACCCATCATCAGAAACAACATTTCCAGAGACTTCTTTCCCCAGGGCGCCGAGTAGCAGCATGTCAGCCGGCCACCATGGTTCCCAACAAAAGCCCTGTGCAGCCAGTGGTGGTAGAAGGAGGCTGGATGGAGCAGACTCAAGAGGAAATTAAACTCATGGAACTTATAAGACGTACAGAGGTACGTTCTTTAGGACTCTAGACATTAAAGACATTGCCTCTTTCATGTGCTTTTAAAGTACAGTATTGAATTCTAAAATTATGCTATTAATATATTCTCAGCATTTGGTCAGTTATAACCACATAAGCATATGCCAAGCGTTGAGTTGGCATTTGGAGAGTAGCTATCTAAAAGACAGCCAGCTCATATGAAAGTCTGTTTTGTTTGAATGGAGACCAGGAATTATGACCTTAGCAAAGAAGAGAAAAAGGCCCAATGGATATGTACAAAGGTAATTATAATAAGTATAGTCAAGTTGAGCCTTATGGCTGCATTGCTCATCACTCCTAAGGGTATATCTTGATATGTAAAAAGAGCAAGGAGCAAAATACTAATTACAATGGAGACATTCAGAAGTGAAGAATTCAAAAAGCAGTTTCAGTCCAATTGGTTAATCAGTCAGGATTGCCAGACATAAAAAAGTCGAAAAGAGAAAGGTCAGCTGTTGAAAGAGGATTGGGGATAGTGACATGGGGAAAACTTTTTGCTTTGTGAAGTTTTTCATCAAAATGATAAGTTCTTATTCAATAGGGTTTCTCAAATCATGAAATGTGTTCAATCTAAATCTTAGGCGTGTGCTCAAGTCAAGGTTACTAGAAAAAAAGAAATTGACATTGCTAGAAATATGACTTCTTGCCAAGCTAAGAAGGATAAATGACTGACCAGGGAATGAATGCAAAGCATTGAACTAGGACATGCTTGAAGTAGGATGAAAAGCTGCCTGGCAGGAATCTGGCAAAGTAAGAGGGTGGCTGCTGCATTTTAAAAGACAGTGAGTAACAACTTAAACAACAGTCATGCACACTCCCTCAAGCATTTCTTGGTAAAAGGAAATGATGTTGTGATTCTAATCAAAAACTCATTTGTTAGATGCAGAAAAGTCACTCAGTAGGAGAAATACCATGTAGAAGTCCAGAAATACATCTTACTCATTTCTCCAAATCATAAATGAAAGTCAAATGCTTTGCCAAAATAAGTGCCTTACTATTATTACTCTAATGACTATTATTGCCTTTGGTGATTCACTGAAGGAGAAGAAATTTAAAGAAGAGTCAGTGACAAGAGAGGTTAATGCACTTCCTAAAGTTTTTTTCAATATAATTTGCAATTATAAGATACTTCTGTCTTTCATCATGTTTCTTACACACACACTAAATAGACGTTTCTCTAACCATGGCATTCTCTGGATTTTTTTCTCAACAGGCCCACCTCTCAGAAATCCAAGAACTGCAATCCAAGAAAAATTCTCCAGTTGCAGCTAAGGGTACTGATCACAAAAAGAGCAGCCTCTATAAACAGCCAAATGCAAAACGAGTATGGGTTTATCTAAATGGGGGCAGACCTGAAGATGGCACTTACGCCTGGGGCAAAAGTATTGCAGAGGTAATTCTTGTGTGAAAAGAAGTGTTTCAGAGTGTTTCAAATCTCAACTCTGACATTTTCAGATTGTTAGGTCAGACAAATTTATTACCTCCCTAAACTTAATTTTCTTATCTGTATAATGGGAATAATACTTCCCTCATTGGTTAACATGATGATTAAATGAGCTTGTGTGTATGAAAATGTGAATC
The DNA here is from genome assembly GCA_019455555.1 of Galemys pyrenaicus. Classification (NCBI taxonomy): domain Eukaryota; kingdom Metazoa; phylum Chordata; class Mammalia; order Eulipotyphla; family Talpidae; genus Galemys; species Galemys pyrenaicus. The sequence goes on from JAGFMF010011862.1 coordinate 6,024,291, forward strand.
CAATTCTGTCTGATGTGTGGATCAGAATATGACACTTACCCAGCAGAGGACAGTGACACTTATATCCATTGCAGCCAAAGAGTGAACTCTAAACTTAAGACTCTCTTTTTCCTGCTTCATTTTATTTTTTAAATTTATTTTTAAAGATTTACTTTAATTATTCATGCATACAAGAACTGCGAGATAGGTCAGAGGGGTAAGAGGGGTCACCATAGACAGAGTGGGGAGCAGAACAGGCAGATCTACTGAAATATACCACTGAGGGGAGCAGCGAGTGAGGCAGGAGAGGTCTGCTGTGCCATGTGGGCCATGGATTGAACTCATGCCACAGTGGCTGGCGATAGCATGATAGCGCTGAGACTTATCCCTTGCACCACTAGGTAGGCCCTCCTGCTTCATTTTAAACCCAATTCACAAAACAGTATATCCCCCCCCCCCCCCAGGAATTACCCAATAGGTATATTTTATGTAGAGGAGACATAACATTACAGAAAACATATTATCACTACACAGAGTCCTTGAACAGTGGCAAGTTCTCCAATTCCCCAAACTAAGATTTAATTAAGGAAAAGATGAGTAACCATTTATTGTTGGTAATGCTAAGGATATAGTTCTAAACTTTGACACTTTTCTTAATAGTTAAATAAAAACAAGACGTGTAAAATGGACTTTATTAGTTTTTTGGTATTTTAATGTCTCATCTGTTGAAGTGATAGCTTGAATAATTGTTAGGCTTTTTTATTTTGTGAAATATTTTTATAAGTTTTTCTGGGACAAGATAAAGTCACATAGAGATGAGGTGTTGTAGGAGACAGAGGGAAAGACAAGACTGTACAGCATAGTGACCTGGAAAAGCTGATGGGTGCTGAGGAGAACAGCTAAAACAGCAAGGGCACCTTGATTTCTGCTCTTAAAGAACAAGTCTGGTTTCCAATTGTGAAGGAAACCACTCCTTTTTTGAGAGGAACTTCCAATTAGAACAGTTCATAAATTGTGAATTTAAAGCAAAAAAAATCATGCCTTAGAATTTGAGAACCAATTTGCTGTAACTGAAAAAGAAAAAGAAAGCATTAAAAATCTGGAAAATGCATATTCAAAACTAGTAATACAAGTAAAAGAACTCATTGACATGCCAGGAAATAAGAAAACACTTTTTAAAAAGAGAGTGAAAGTTTTTTTCAAGGTTAAACATCCTAGAAATCCTAAAATATTTCTTCCTTGCAGGTTCTCCAAAAATCACAGCATTCATATTATAGATGCTAAATCTCGAAATGTACTCAACTGTTTCAACTAGAACTGATAAATTAGTGAGGGAATAGGAAATGAACAAATAGGTAAAGGGTAGAGCAAGGATGATAAGACAAAGATAGCTTATCAGATTCAGGATAGCAAAAACTTCGAGTAAGTTTTTTCAAAATTACATATATCTAGTAGAGGAATGACTTTTTGATTTATGTGACTCTCAGTGTAGCACTCCATAATAATATTATCCCACAATAATATATTTTGTATGCACTTTGTACATGAAGGGCACTGTGCTGGAAGCTGTAAAGTACCTTTCTAATTTATATATGTGAAAGATTATGTAAACCTCACAGTGTGGTATAATTAACAGGTTGACATCGATAGTAGTGGTAGCAGTAGAAAAAGTAAAATATCACATGGCCTGTGCTCTCGTTAATATTTTGGATTGACAAAGCAGTTGAAAATAGGTCCAAGGTTCATGGGTGTGTAGAGAAATAGTCCTCTCACTTTGATAGAAGTATACATTTTTGGAAGATAACAAGGCTATCTATATTGTAAGAAAAAAACACTTCTAAAAGTTTATTTTCAGGATACGTTCATGAATTTATACAAAAATTACTTGGTAAGCATATTCATCACAGAACTATTTCTAGCAGAGATAGGTTAGAAATAATTTAATCACTGAGCTGGGAGTTAGTTAATGAACATAGTATATAGAATGGAATACTGGAACTCAATGTCAATGTTAGAAAGAATAATGAAAATAAGGATATTCAAGATATACTAAGTGAAAGAAGCATAATGTAAATCATGTGGAATAGGATTCTATAAACATACACATGTACTCCTAGAGAAAAAAGACTGGAAGGATTTTCTTTTGGGGAAGCATTATTTGGATGTCCTGTTGGTTACCTAATAATTGTGATGTTTCTTCCTCATTGATTTTTCTATGTGTTCTATATTTTGTTGTGATGAACACAGGTTTTATTGGTAAGAAAAAAATCATTTGCTAAGAAAGCAGACCGTTCTCTTACAGAAGTCATAGCAACATGCTACACAGGTGACATTGTAGTGTAGGCAGGAGGCTCAGTGGGGTTCAAAGAGGCAGACACTGGGCCCTCCTGGAGTGAAGGAGAGAGGCTCCACAGAGGAATCAGTCAAGACATCTGCTGGAACTTGAGAAAGGGAGTAAGATTCAGTATCTTCAGGAGAATAAGCACTAGCAAGAATGAGGGGCACTATGCACAAAAGAATGGGTGCTAGAATTAATAAAACATGTTAAATAGATGATTGTTAGACTGTGAAATAGGGAGAAATACATACAACTGGAGCGATTTTATGAGTCTGTTCCAGTAGCTATAACAAACTATAGACAGGGCAGGGGATGGAGGGGGCTTAAGCAATAGAAATGTATTTTCTCAAACTTCTGGAGGCTGAAAATTCAGATTAAGGTGTCAGCGGGCAGTGTTTTCCAATGTAGCCTCTCCTTCTGGCTTGTGGAATGTCACTCTCACTTCTCATTGTCCTCATATAGCCTTTTTTCTGCACATATGAAGAGAAATTTCCAGCGTCTTTTCCTTCTTTTTAGGACACCATCCTGTGGGAATAATGACCACTCCTATGATTTCATTTAATCCTGATTACCTCTTTAAGGTCTTTTCTCCAAATTTAGTCGCATTGGCTTCAACATACTGGTTTGAGGAGGACACAATTCATTTCCTAATTCCTAGACTAATGTGCTTGAGCCACTAACTGCCTCTGAATACAATAATAGCATGGTGAAAGCAATGTTTCTGGAGAGAAATGTGACCTGAGTATGCAGGAAGATACTTGGGAAATATCTAGAATGTTTTCTGTATATTATTTCTTCCTTTGTTTTATTTTTAAATCTGTTATTTCTAATTGCTTTCCTTTCCTTGACATGCTTTCTATTTTTGCTTTAAGGAACCTGCATGATAGTCTTTGTGATCACTTAGAAATGTATCCTTTCAGGCTGTCAGGATGTAAGAATAATGGACTATGTGTGTGAAACAAATAGATAACTGGAAGAATAGGATTCAGATTTCACTGGGGAAACTTGGCTAATGACACCAATTCCAAAGAAGTTCAGAGTTTCAATGGTTGGTATTTTCACCAGAAGAATGAGGAACAGGACACATTTCAAAGTGCTTCACTCTGCTTCCAGTCATGAAACCCCCAGATGGTACTTGAATCCCGTCTAATGTAGACTTTTCTCAACTTCTTTCATTGCTGTGGCTATTCTGGATGATTTAACCGTATTCTTCCCACCCACTCTTTGAACTTTGCTCGAGCAGCTCTCATCTCCAACTGGTGTAGGCTCATCTGTCATCAGCGCACCAAGGCGGTTCCCTCACCAGGGTCAGTGGCTCTTCAACATCTTTCTTTGATTTATGATTGCCTGGGCCCCTCCTTCTATGGTCCTGAAGCATTTTTCTTCTCCTATGCATGCAACATTTCTCTTATTCTACAGAATCTCAAAATCAGTGTGTTCTTTCTCAGACACAATTCTGAATGCATGAGCAGAAGTTGAAAAAAACGAGAAATAGGTCCTTTTAATTTGTAGAAGCAAGTATCTCAGCCCTGCAAGAAATATATTTCCAAGATGTCTCTGTTCCTCACCCTGAGAAGATATGGTCTAAAGAGGACTTAAGCGCACATCATAGATTGTCCATATAAGTCTTTTTTTCTTCAGTGAAATTTTATAATTTTTACAAGGGTGTCCCATTTATAAACAATTGCTATTTGTAGTTGGTTGATCCATCATAGGACTGGTTCATAAGCACAGAATTTGGTCATATTTGCTGTTGACTGGCTGTCACTTAGCAGGAAGGTCAGGGGTGCACCGTAGACCATGCTTTACACAGCTCCTTTCTGACTGTCTCATCCCTCTGAGGGGAAATGTGTTCTTAGGTGACTATTTAGTTCCATTCATTCATTTTATACAAAATAGTGGTTGAAAACTGCACTCTTTGACTTTCTCGTCTTGTTTTATATTACTGATTCATTTTCCAGATGCAGAATGCCATTATGTGCCTAGTTCTTCCCCTGCCAGCCTGCATGACTGTGTACTGCAGTTCCTAAATAAAGCTATACAAATAATCATCGATGGTGATTTCAGGCTCATGTGTATCTCTTTCCTGAATTTTGGGTGAGCAGGTGTTTGGCCTGTATGGTCGATAATAATCACAAATGCAAGTGTGTGGGAACATCTTACTTTCTTCCTGCTTAGGGGTCTTGACTAATCTTTCTAATGCTATTGACATTTTGCCTGTGTTTTAAAAATATTTCTAGGAAAATTGAGAGAAATTAAATAAACTTTACAACTATCTGGAAACTTATTAATTAATAAAAGAAAAGACTTTCTTTCTTAGAATTGGAGAGTCAGAGACATCTTAGACCAAAACTTTGATTTTATAGTTGAAGAAACTTTTTCATAGTGAAGTGGCCTGCCTTTGTCTAAGGTCAAACAGAAGCCAGAGTCTAACCAGGTCTTCTCACCTCCACGTTGGTGCTGTTGTTCTTCTTTTTTTTAAAAAAGATTTATTTATTTGTGCATATAAGAGCTGGTGGTACAGGCCAGAGTCCAGGGAGGTGAGCAGATTCACCAGAGACAGAGTGGGGAACAGAACAGGCAGACTGACTGAAACACACTGCCGAGGAGAGCAGCAGGCGAGGCAGGAGATGTCTGCTATGCCATGTGGGTCCCCTCCCTGGCCAGCGGCAGGGATCAAACTTGTGCTGCAGTGGCTGCAGTTCCCTTCATAGTGCGTTGCTTAACCCACTGGGCCACCAGGGAGACCCCCATCTGTTGTTCTTCTTATTCCTTGCTCATTGAAAGAAAAATAGAGAACTACAAGGGAAAATTCACTGAAGAGCGATATGGGTCCTCATTATTTAGGGAACTTTCATGTGTTCTTCTCATCCTTCTGTACCTCTGCCTAACAGAAATAGAATGAACATTCAAGTTAGGATTATAGTTCTCTTCAAAGAGTTGCTTCTCTGATATTTAATTGTGCTGTGACTTCCCCCTTTCCAGTATGACTGTCCCTTTGTATTTCAGCTGCTGGATGGCTGCGCCTCTCGGCTGAAAATGCCCCACCCTGCCAGAACACTGTACACCCCACGTGGAGAGGTGATTCGATCATGGGACGACATAGAGCGAGACATGGTAATGTGTGTGTCGGCAGGAGACAGCTTTGTGACCCAAAAAGGTACGGGTGGCAGTTCTTTTCCATCAAATTTTCAAAGAAGTAAAGCATTCAGTCTTTTCTTCAAAGAGCTTATAAATTTTGAATCGCATCGTGATTTTTAATAATTGTGCTCCTCTATACTTTTCTGCTCCATGTTACTAAAGTTAAATTTATTTATTTATGTTCTGGAACCTCACTGGCAACACTGTTTGCGCTAAAGGATTCAAACTTCTGTTACTCTTGAGTCTTATCCAAGAGGGCCTCATTTGGGGTTTTCTTTCTCTTACTATGAACTTTGAGGAAAGTAAGATTCCACTGACTTCCTATTTGCCGAATTAGTTAAAGCTTACTGTTTTATTAATAGCAGCTATTTAGTTTGTAGGTTTCCTTTTTCAGTATATATGCTCATTTTAGTAACTTAGCTCTTACTTGATGCTTTTCCCTGATACATTATAAAAGTGGAAAGAATACATAATTTTTATTAAATAAACTCTTGTCCTTTATCTTATTTATCCTGAGAGATTTAAGTCTTTCTATAGGTAGGTATATATATTAGCAAAAACATAATTTTCAGGAAATTCTGAAGAAAGTTGATGTCACTTTGAAGGAATTGAAAGATTAAGAAGTGAATTACCTAGGAACACTAAAATAACTAATACTAGATTATTTATTTTAAGTCTATGAAATTACTACTACTGTCATATATGTATATTATTACTATATTATATCTTATATAGAAGGTACAATAACCAAAAACTTTTTAATAGTTACAATTGTATCTTTACCCAGAAGGGACAAAAGTATAAGAATGAAGACTAAAGTATAGGAAGCCAAGGATTTATTGAGATGCCTAGCACAGTTCTGAGGGATGCTCCAAATAGTCCTCCACCACCACCCAACATCAACGAAGAAGGTCCAGTCTGTATTGTTTCTCTTCTGTTGTCCTCATCACTCTCCATTACCCATTGCCCCAGCTCTTGGTGACCCTCACTACATACAAACTGAGGTTCTTGTCAGCAAGTATTAGTTGACAGCTTACTGTGTTGTGAAAGTGTCTACCCTGTGCAAAAATCTAAGCCAGAATTCCTTTCCTGAGAACATTTTTGATCTAAGCATGTGAGTACTTTTGAGCACAGAACAGTTGAATAGAAAGCAAACAAGGAGTACAATAGGCAGAACATTTCCAGTCCCTTCACTATCTATGCTTAATGGTTCATACTCTTGGGTGGGCTTCTGTTGTCTGGAACCTACCATCCTGGCCTCACTGAGTTCATTGGGCCTGTCTGACAAATAAAGCTAAATTGGTTTCAGGCATTTTAGCCAAAAGGGTATCCAAAACACAGAGAGAAATGCAGGCTGCCTTCCCAGAAGCAAACTTATTACCAATTTAAAAAAAAAAAAAACATCAAGGGAAGAGAGAAAATTGGTAATGCAAATATTACCTTCCCTGCCATTTTCTTCCATGTTAATTCTGTGGATCTTTGACAAAGGTATGTAGACAAACATTCGTGTTTGCATCTTCAACTCTTTAATCACATGATTTTACTATGATGGGAAAGTTGATTCTTTTCCTCTGAAAGTAGGTCTCCATATTACCTTCATGGTGAAGGGAGTAGTGCTTTTCCCCAGTTGTCCAAATTCTTTTCAGTGGGTGACATATGTTCTAGGAAATCTGATTAATAGCAAAGAATCTAATTTAGTTGTTCTTTAGAATCTAAAAAGAGTTAATTTTATTGTTTTCTTCCAAAATAGTTAAGTTAGAAATATCATTTAGTGGAAATCTAAATATTCAAAATGCTTTGAAAAAGAAAAAGAAAGCTACTGTATACACTTATGAAGGAACAGTTAATTAATCATTCCACTCATAATATTTCTGTGACTTACTGTATTAATTAACTGTGTAGTAGAAAATAAGGTAGCCTGGGGATTTCAAAACTAAATACTGTATAATAACTTTATATTCTATAACATAGAAACATTCAGCATGTGGGAAGTTACTCATCAAAGAATCACATTGGGTTTTTTGAAAAATGAATTTGTTTTGGCAAAACACATCAGACACTGTTAGAATGGTTTCTTTCACACAAATCCTCAACAAAATTAAAAGAGTGCTTTATGCAATTTGTCATCAAATCTAAGTACTGTTCTCATTGCTGTGTATACCATCTTTTTAGTAGGTTCAGTTTTTAGACCACTCATAGGTTGGCATCCAATTTAGGCTTTATAAAAAGCCTGGAAGGGAGCCCTCATAGCAACTGCCAGTCTGTAGAAATCCAAAGAACATCAACACGTATCTGATGTGATAAGCAGTGAAGTGTGTGATGAGAAAGTCCAGTGTGGGAGTCAAGGATTTCTAAAGATCTTCAAGTTTTTCATCATCTTAGACTTTTAATTATTTTCTATAAATACATTGACTTGTCTCTTAAAATTACACATATATATATAATTTTTTTAACAGAGTTAAAGCAAGTGATGGAGGTCAGAGCAAATTACTCCAGAATCCGAAGACTGCAAGGCCCTCAAGCCACAGACATCGTGGTGTTGCCGTCCACAAAGCTCCTGTCTCTGGTACGTCATCGCCACAGTTAATTCCTGTCAGAACCATTATAGTTCCTGCTGTATTTCACTGCAGTAGCCTATGCCTACATACTCATGCACACACTATCATACAATGATTATTCATCTTCTTAATTTTATGCAGTCTCTTTTAAAAGTTATTACCCTCCACATTTTATATAGAGTGACATTTAATGCCTCAATTCTGTTCTTGGAAAGGTAATAAAATTAGAAAAAGCAATGCCAGTAAAATAACTGTTTTAGGTGTATTTTCTCCCAGAAAAAAATGCTGGCTTTAATTCAAAAATATAAGCATGGTATAAAATATTTGATAACATATAGATTCTGATTACTTTACCAATGAATTTGACCCAAACTGCATTTTTCTGGCTTAACTTCCATATTTTCTAACTCCCCACGTTAAAATCCCATGTTAACTGAATGGAAATGAAATGGCTGGTGGCCACTCCGCGCTACATGAATGGATCTTTCCTCCTCTAATTTCCCTTCTGTCTGGCCAGCAGTAACACTGCAGGATTCTCTATAGAGCACAGCTAGGTGCTGTTCATGAGATGCAACTGAATAATTCCTGACATTTACTCAGTAAGCAAAAGTGACAGACTGTGTCCTTATTACAGAAACTTAGGGAAAATATTTCTGCACTATTAAAAAAAAAACTCATACAAAGATTATCATTTTTTTCTTAAGGGATCAAGGGTGATACTTAGCAATACTGAAGCTACCAGTCTTACAGGAAAAGAAATTGCTTATTAGTTTATTCTTGCAATGGAGAAAGAATCATTAAAAAGTAATAATAACAGTGACAAGTTAGAGTTTGGTTTCTGTACCTAGTGGAAGATTTCCAGAGAAATGCTCTTCTTTTTCTTTCTCTGAAAGCCACTCACAGCTCTGTCTGAATATAAATTGCAGCCTAGCTAGGTGTGTACAGAATGGCTCAGCTGGGCTCACTCCACAATCCACCACTTTAATGTGATGCAGGGAGGCAGTAGATCATTTCTACTGAAGGGGGCTCTTGGTAATCTTTTCCAAAGGCCCAGTATTTATTCCTAGTCTGCAAATCAGTAGGGCTGCATGAATAAATTCCTGCTGCCTCTGACACCACTAAAGGCAGAGCACACTGAAGTGAAATTTCACATGTTACATCAAGCAGCTTGCCCTTTTGCGGGCGTTTTCTACATGTTGAGTGATGTTGGAGAGAGGAGAGCTTTCCCAAACAGTTCTGTGACATGTAGGAGAAAAAGATCACACGTGACCTCCATTTTTCTTTTTCTGTTTTTAACAAGAAAGTTGAAACAGAGGTTAAAGAACTTGCTTCCTGGTTAGAAAGTGGGCCAACAGGGTTCCTACCTGCGGGGCTTCTTTTTCAAATGACTGGGTCACCACAGGACCGTTTATTTTTTCAAAATTCCTTGAAAACAAAGGCATTTCTATAGGTACAAAAATACCTATCACTTTGCTGCCAAGGCAAAGTTGATTTGCTATGAAAATGGCATAATTTCACCCTGGATCAAATGTGCAAATTCTTGTGAAGTCTTCAGTGTTGCATGTGAATACGCCTGAAGCGAAAATTGGTAATATCACACGACGCTGTATGGAACACCAGGAGACATAAGGCAAAACTCTTAACTGAACTTTTCTATTACTAGTAAATGGGATTTTAGATGTAATATAACAGTCATCAACACATCACATTTTACCAGCAAGGCGGTGACACCCACTCTGTGGATGGCAGCTGGCCTGGCTAGCTTGACAGTTCATAGCCACTTTTAACTTAGACGAAGAACAGCCACTCTTTCTTTATTGCTGAGCCTTCCACTTTGGCTGGCTGGAAGGTGGAGTAGGGAACTGTTATTCCATCTTTAGCAAGGACTATTAGATAAGAAGGTTGCAATTTTGTTCAACCGTCCTGGGCTTTTAATAAACCCAGTCATTTCCTTGGGGGATCTGTTTAGCAAATTTGAATCAACCTCATATGGATAAGTCAGATTTCAATATTTTTCTAGCAACTGGAAACCATTTATTATTAAATACTAAAGCAACCATCCCCAAGTCCATTATCTTCTCTAGAAATTTATTTCCTGCTAGCACAACGCCCTTAAGGTGATCCAGATGTTAATCAAGAGCCTACCAGCACTTGTGATTGTCCTCAGGAGGATTCTTCTGCTCCACCTTCAGCTTTTTATGCCTGATTAAGTGTTGGGGTGAAAGTGCTTCTTTCTAATCTAGCTAACTCAAAGTGATAGGCTTGCAAGTTTGACAAGCATTTTGAGATTAACTGACAGCATTTATAAATATGCAGCATTTATCTGGGTGCTTATGTCAGCTTCATAAAACAGGACACATTAGTACTGATTCAAAATGCAGAATTTGTTTTCTAAAGTGATAATCCTGAATTTCCATTTTGTTCTTGATTATCATAATAACAAAATATTTTGTGTGTGAACCAAGAGGACAAAGCAACCAATAAACAAAACAGAAACAAAAAGAAATTTGTTCTCTTTTCCTGGAGAATCACTTAGTAATTGTGGCCTGTGGCTGTTGCAGCTTTTGTGAGCTAACCTTTAATAATAATAGCCCAGGTGTGTTGAGTGCCATTGAGATTTGTGATTCAGAGAGGTTGCAGTTTATTTTCTGACATCATTTGGAAGGGAGCAGTCAAAACACACTGTCTGTATTATTCCAGATTATCACAAAATCAGATGCAATGTCCTTAGTTAAATGGAGTTTGACCCCAACAGAGATTCTCAGTTGTTTTGTTAAACCAGTGGCTCCAATTCCCTGTGAGTACTTCTCAACTCCTCCTCAGGTTAGATAAGGGGAAAAGAGCAGCAGTTTTAGTCTCAACACAATCAACTAGAACTCTACATAAGTGGCATGGTTTGGGGCTGCTTGACCTGATGCAGCTGCAAGGCAAGATCAACAGAGACAACTCAAGTGCTGATGAAGGTAAATGGACTGGCCATGAACAGGGGCTGTGCAGAGGGGGCCTGCCGCCAGCTAGAGTGCTTGCTAATCTGCGAGTCTGCAACGAGAAACTACTATCCGTGGCTGTCACCCTGTACCATATGTGAAAATAGAAATATATGAGGATACATGAAGTGCTTTTGCCCATGGTTCAGCTGGGTGGAGGGAGGGGAAAAGAAAGACAGGAAATTATATTTATATAGCAAGGAAAGTGATTTCTGAATCCGAGGTGCTATCGCTCATTGTGTGCTATATTCCTCTGCCAGTTTGGAGGTAAACACAAGGTTCAGTCAACATGCTGGGCCCATTAGGTCCTGGCCTGTCAGCACTAGAAGTCCTGAACCTGGGAACTGATAGTTCCCAGGGTGTACAGGCTCACTCACACCAAGGGAGACATTTGGGTGGTCAGTCTCTAGGCACAACCACTGGGTAGCAGTTTTATTTTATTTATTTTTTATATATATTTGACATCAACTGTAATCCCCATGTATTCCCCATCACCATATCACCAGAGCACCATCACCTCAGTCCCCCGTGCTCCCGTCTGCCCTCAACCCTCCCCCTCTCCCTTCCCCACCAAGTGTCCCCAGTTTGTCCTTTTCATTTTTGGTTTTTCTGTCTTTATTGTTATTATTATTGTTGTTGTTCTTATTCTGGGTAGCTGTTTTAAAGGAAATTTCCCAAAGCCACATTTTCCTTAAATGACCCTACAGATTGCAGGAGAGAGATGGGGGAGAGGAGGGAACCTCTCCCGACATTCTTGGGTTAGTGCCCTATAGGGCAAATGGAAAAGTATCAGGCTTTTCTGCCCTCCCGCCATTGGTGTGATGATGGACACCTGAGGTCCTGCACACATGCCTAAGTGGACATGCGCAAATGGGTGCACCTGGGTTAAGACATGGGGCATATAAAGGCAGCATCATGAGGACGCCAGGAGAAGAGACAAAGCAGAGAGCGAAAAAGGCAGAAGCAGTAGTGGCAGAGACATGAGAGGCTAGAGAGCCCAGAGAGTGAAGATACGCTGGGGGCTAGAAAGCCTGCCAGCACCCCTGCACGCCGGCACCCCTGCGTGCCATGTACCTGGTTGCCTCCGATAATAAAAGCCACCGAGGGCTCCAGGGCTCCTCCTTGACCTGTCTGCTCGGAATCATCGAGAACTTGCTTAATGCCCTTCCTGGCACCATATGCCCCAAATGTGTGCAATTTGAATTTGTCTTTTTCTACTCTTCTGTTTTTGTCGCCATACCAGGCTGTTAGGTTCACCATCATTTCTAATACTTTAAAAGAGGACTTTGGAGCCCTTGGCATCATCTTCACAGGTTTTACTAATAAGCAGAGGAACAAACCAGCAGGGAGACAGTCACTTGATCCCCTTCCCCCAAGGTGATGCCAGCCCTTTATCCCCACCCTCCTAGGCACACACACGTATGTGCACGCTCCAGGTGTCCACAAGAGGCATGCATGCCCCACACTCACGTACCTGAGTTAACACGATCAAGGCACAGGTGACAGCCACAGAAGCAAGTGGTGTAGAAAGCCTGATGAACTCACCCTACACCTTCTTTCCCCCTTCTCTCACTCCTGCCTTTTTCTCCTCAGTGTTCTCTGCTTTTCTCTTCATAGAGGTCTTTAAATTCCATATTTCATTTGAAAAACAATCCTCCGAGGAGCAATTTGTGGATCAGCAAGGGATGCTTCCTTGGAATGCTTCTCAAAGTTTAATGTGCTAAAGAAACGTAGGGGGCAGGAGAAAATACCTAGTCCCAGGTCCTAGCCCAGTGATGCTTAGTCTCTACACCCAAGGTGGGGCAGGGAGCTTGCTCTTAACCTGCGCCTGGGATGCAGCCACCACCAAGGCACTCATTGTCTCCACCATAGTCCACCTTGTAAGGTCCAGTTTCAAGAAGACTGATGACCCTTTTACCTCATGTTCAGGGTCTGTGAAGACAATCCCTTGCTTCATGTGTTCTCACCACCATTTCTTCAAGAAATAATGGCAGTGTTCTTGAGTAGGGACTAAATATCCAGAAATTGTAACTAAGACCATCGATGCCGAAGGTGAACAAACAAGTGAGTTTGAGGTGCTGGAGCTTCCCATGTTAATTAAGCTGCCCTCAGTGTTGATAAAAACCTGCTATTTTAAAGGTCATAGCAATAATGTCAGGCTATGGCACATATATGTAGGGAAAATGGAGTTAAATGGAGGCAGACTTTTTTCTGCCTTCCGCTGTTAGCCTTTATGGCCAGCACCTGCGCTCTTGCCCGCCTCCTACCTTGCGTGGACCCCGGCCCAAGAGGCATGGGTGTGGGGCATGAGCACCTATGATTATGGACCCCTGGGCCCAGAGAGCACAGTGTGAGTGTGGCAGTGTGGGCCCTTGTGCCGTGAGGCAGGGGATAAAAGGGTAGCGTCTCTCTGAGGGGAGACTACAAGACCACACGACACAGTGATGGAGAAGGCCAGAGTTGCTGTCTGTCCCCTGATTCAGCATTAAAGGCCTGTAAAATCCACCCAAGACTCCAAAATTCTTTTTGTCTATGAGAACAGTGAACCTTCTTGGCCTGAGACAGTTGCTTAACAAGACAGTTGCTTAACAAGACAGTTGCTTATCAAGAAACTGAGTGACTTTGAGAGTGGGGAAAATAGCTAGATTTCTGGAGCTTTCTCATGTACTTCTACATAAGGAGGGTGAATTTGGGCTCAAGGACAGGGATCCTGTTTGCCAAAATAATCTTTTCTGCAGTGAAGGCAGTGCTTGCTAGGGGGAGGGTAAACCTCTCTATTTTGTTTGCTTTAAGTCTAGCTAATTCAGAAGCCTGAACCTCTTGCATCCCCAGCTGGCTCATCAAGGAGTGTAAAATTCCACAGGATATTATTTTAGTTCAATAACGAGTGGTCTTAGAAAACTTAATTTTAAATATGCTTTTCTTACTCTATAAATGAAATAAATCCATGGAAGTTGGGAGATGGACACTTTCCTTGGAAGACAAGAAATAGAGAAAATTTGTATTTAAAAAATCTAGTTCATATGTGAGAGAATACCCCATCAGGCACTCATTGGCCGGGTGCCACACATGCTAGCGTGACTGCAGTAAGGCGGGTGTCTGCATGGTGCCAGAGGCCTAGAGTGTTGCAGTAACAGGCAGGAGGAGCGGCGGGGGAGAGGGACTCAAGGTCATAAGGGAGCTTGGACTTTTTTTCTTTAACTGCAGTGGGAAGTGAGAAGCCACTAAGGGAATTGATATGAAAGTTGGGCTAGACATTGAATAGTAAATTAAGCTTACTCAAGTTACAAGTTACCTGACACACTCGATTTACTTCAAGTGATGATGGTTTGTTGGGAGGATTAGCAAGGAAGTGAGAAACACCAGCAAGCCCAGCACACAGCCCTCGTGATGGTGGGCTCTGGTCGAGACGCAAGGCCTGTCTGGGAACTGTTGACCCTCACAGTAGTCTGTCATCCCACTCCTGAGTTCTGCATTTTTCTGACCTTATTGCCTCTGCTGTGAATTTTCTACTCTGCTTGGGCCTTTCTGCTTTATGTGGGTTTTTCTTTTCTACTAAGAGGCTCACTTGCCTATTAATGGTTTTTGCTGTTTCATGGCTCCTGTTTCCCACCTTCTAATTATCTTTGGTGTCAGGGCCACTGTACCACCTGAATTACTTTCTCTGCATCTGCAAATGTAACATTGAATGACTGGAGGCTGACCAATAGCTGGCTGTATTCATTCCTTTAGATTTGGATGCCAGAGATCACATGTTGTGAAGTACAGCTTCTCTTCAGGAAGCTGTGTCCATGCTGGCACTTGGGGCCCCATGGTATTTTCAGTATAACCACCTGGTTCTGAGATTGTCATTGTCCTTTTTCACCTTCACAAGTGACTGATGAAATGAGAGATGGAAGCAGCTAGGCTGACTTTTTCTTTAGTCAGTGAGAGGCTTGTCCTTGTGTATAGGGTCCTCAATGGGTTAACCTTGGTGATCTTTGGTCTACAAGCAATACAGACTTGATGTTGGAATTTGTGACTTTGGCTACAATATCAGGGGATGGATAACATTGGATTCTTAAGTTATCCTTTCAGACATAAGCAAGTCTGTCTGAGGAAGGAGATCCTGCAGAGACATGCTGGTAAAACTCAAGGCAATATGGCGTCCAGGCAATATTTCCAAATTGATTCAGAATGCCAGACCCCTTTTATCAGAACTTCCCTTGCCTCTTATTTAGTACAGTCCTTTTGATAGGCTTAAGTCCATTTTGGCTCCAGTTTTCATTACTGTCTCCCTCTACTCTATAAGGCCAGCCTGGTTAACAACTTTCTGAACGTCGAACTATAGTTCTGTTCACTGGGCTTGACAGCAGTCTGCTGTGGGTGAGTTGTAAATCTTTGTTCTGCTCTAGGACACCCATGGAGTAGTATTATCTCGTGGTCTCATGACAAAGTTGATCTGCGCCACAGTTATAGGTTGGGCTAAAGCTCTGTGTTGAAGAGCCTTCTTAGGAGTCACCAGCAGTGAGTCAAATGCAGCAGCACGCAGCAGCATGCAGTGCCCTGACTCCTGTGGGAAACAACTGAACAACAGGTCAGTTTTCATCTGCACCAACTTATTGATACAGACAAGAAGGGTGCATTTGTAAAACTAAGAGCCTTGACATTACATATACTATCTCACGTCAAGCCTCTGTCTTTGCTCACACGGGTCATAGTGATGGTTTTCTTACTGGTCATACACCCCCAGCTTTGCTCCTCTCCCATTCTTTGTCTAACTTGTAGACAGAATGATCTTTCTAGAATTAAAATCATATTTTGCTTAAAAACTTTCAGAGGCTCTGCTACTGTTATCAAAAGACAAACAAAAGCTCCTTCAACACCTTTGGAATATGGTGCCACAGACTGCTTTCTTGCCCCTTAGGTCATGGCGTGCTGCACTCCACTCATTCGGAAATACCCACAACCCTCCTGAATTTCTGCTTCCCTCTTCCATGCTTCTGCATATTCTCTTTGAGCTTTCTTGGGAAATTGTCCCGGACTACTCTCCACACCCGCATCCATCAGGGACTTCCTCCCGTGTGTTTCCCCCAGGGCTTCCTCTCCTCATCTTAACTGTGGCATTCACCACTATTAACAAATTTTATCTCCCACTTGTCTGTAAACTCCTTGAAAGCAAGGCCAGGCTGGAGCACACCTGTATTTCCAATGTCCAAATACTCCTGGCTCTTTAGCAGACACTAAAGAATATTTGTCAGATGAATTAGGACTTAAGTAACTGGTTGGTTAAAACAGATTTTTCTACCATGCACTTAAGTACAGGCTTTTTAATGCATTTGACCATAAACAATGCTGGGATTAGGGACACTGACCCCAGCATAGTAAAAAAATCTGTCTTTTTCTTTTGATTCCCCTAATAGGATTGATTTCAGGATACAACCTCCCCACCTACTCCTTTCCAATTCAGCTGGTGACCAAGTCCCTTTTAGCCATCCCTATGTATCTTGTGTTCTACCTTTGAAGGTGTTGGTTGGTTAAATCAGTGGTTGTAGAACCTGTGGATATGGAGAGGCAACTCTATGGAAAAAAATCTGCATATTATTGGGCCCACAAAGTTCAATTCAAGGATCAATTATATAAACATTGACTCAGTTGGTTTTTTTGGGTATCTTCACATGCCATGTTATGCACTGAATGTGTCCCCTAGGAATTCATATGTTGAAGCCCTGTGCCCCAATGTGATGGTATTAGGAAGTCAGATCTTTGGGACGTGATTAAGATTAGATGATGTCACAAGGCTGGAACCCTCACAAATGCAGTTAGTGGCCTTCAAGAGTCAGAATAGAGTTTCCTTTGCTGTGCCCTCTGCCATGTGAAGATACAGCAAAATGCCAAGTGTCTGCTACCCAGAGGAGGAGCTCACCAAAACCTGTGCAGGCTGGCACTATGGTCTCAAACTCCCAGCCTCCAGAACTGTGAGAGACACATTTCTTTTGTTTATAAGCCCACGGAACTTGGTTATAGTAGCCCAAGCTAAGACATGCAGTTTCACATCAATCCATGGCACATTACCTTCTTTCTTACACTGTTTGATAAGAAAGGGTAGTCTACCTGAATTTCCTTTATCACAAGGCAAATCACAGCCATGTTGATGATGGTCCTTACTTTGCCAATTGTAACTTTCAAAATGCTCTTTAGGCCCATAGAGTGGAAAACACTCCTCTCTCCCATCAGTGCTCAGATGCACCCTGAACTGCTCAGTTGCTTCTGCTGCAGGCAGACCGCTTGAAAGGGGAGGCATGTCACCCCTTTCCAAGTGTGATGATTTGTGACTGAGAAGGGAGAGCTGCTCTCTGAACCACATGCCCCCTGGTGCAGGCAGGCTAAGAAAAGATGAATGGCATTATAAGACAGACATCTGAATGTTTCGTATTAAATTAGTCCCACGGAGTGCCCAGAATTCTCATTCCATAAATCACGAAGTAAAGTCAACTCACTCCCAGGTTAGATTGCTGTGACTTTGGCCTGTGGTGTCATAGATAATCTGAGAACAGTTAAACATTTGTCTGAAATAGTAATAATTTTCAGCATATTTACTCTGTGGCATAGTAGTGACCCAGACTAATCTCTACAGCCAGACGTGGCATGTAAATGGGAGCCAGCCGATTTAGGAGATTTCCAAACAAAAGTCACTGCTTCTTACCCCCTCCACTGAAACTGCCTTGAGCTCCTTTACAGCTGCTGGGCACTAGGGGCCCAGAGGAGGAAATTTCACCTCACCAGAGAACAGATGCAAAAGAGGACTTTAAATTTCAATTGCAGTAACTTTTTGAAATTTACCTTCATGATTGGGTTGTGCCAATCGTTTCCCCAATGGAAAAGGCTTATTCTGAGAATATTTTAAAGTCTCAGATCTCTACTGGTTCTTTCCTTCCTGGTTGATGTTGTGACTACTGGAGACACAGAGAGGAAGGCACACTAGACTGGGGTTCATGAGGCCACTGGACCTGATGCTAACTAGCTGAGGGCATATTAAACTGCTGCCTCCTCTTCTATAGAATAAGGAAAGGTGACTTCTCCATCTCTGGAGTGCCTCCCCTCAAATGACCAAATAAGATCATAAACACGATGGTAGGTGCAGTAATGTTGTTAGAGGTTCTGCCTGTGTCAGACACCATGTTGGACTTTTATGCTGTTGTGTGTCTCATTCTATGCTCATGACCACCCTGTGAAGTAGCTATTTCTTCTGCTTCTACTTTCACATTGTACAGATGGGGAAGGTGAGCTTCTGAACAGTGAAATACCTTACCCAATGGCACCAGTCAGTTGAGGGCAGACTTGGATTTGAACCCAGATCTGCCTAACCACATAGTCTGAGCCACTGTAGAAATGTCAAGTGTGGTTATTGTTCTAAAGCTGAGTTCAGTGGATGCCTTCAAGGAATAATTGTATGGTTTAGTCACTGCCTACTTGGAGAAATTCCCTGATGACAGCAAAATGGGATGCATTTGGATTTCCGCCCCAAGGTGGAAGGGGTGCTGCCCTGTGTACGCCAGAGGCCTTCACCCCCTGCTCAGGACACCTGAAGTCAGTAGAGGTCTCACTAATCCACCCCAATTGCTGTAAACATCCATAGTGTTAGTTGCTAGGGCTGCTGTAAGGAAGTGCTCACAGTGGGGGCTTAAACAGCAGAAATGCCTTGTCTCACAGCCCTGGAGGCTCAAAGGCCAAGCAAGATCAAGGTGCCAGCAGGGTTGGTTCCCTCTAGGGGCAGTGGGAAAGAATCCGTTCCATGCTTTTGCTTTAGCTCCTGCTAATTTGCAGTCTTTGGCTTATAGAATCATTACCCCAATTGCTGCCTTCATCCTCACATGGAATTCTCTCTGTGCCTGCCTGTGTTCCAATTCCCCTTTGTGTAAGGACAGTCATCATATTGGGCTAGAGCCCTAGTCTACTCTATTATGACCTCATCCTTAACTACACCTTAACACCTACAGTGACCCTGTTCCCAAATAAGATCTATCACATTCTGAGATGTTGAGAGTTACATCAACACATGAATTTGGTGGTGGTGGGGGGGGGGGGGGGNGCGCGGCAAACAGCACGATTCAACCCATAACAAAGGGTAACAAAAGTTCCAGCCCTCACCCACACAAGCAAGCACTTCATCTGAGCACAAGTGCTCTACCATTAAAGGTTGGACCGTTCTTTCTCGATGGCATGTCTCTCTCCCTTTTATGTCCTTCTTGTTTCTTACTAACACCGAAGTCTGATATTAATGGAAAAACCATTAAAAAAAAAAACTATTATCCTATGAGGTAAAGTGAATGCACTCAACTGTAAAAGGAAGACATACCGATCAATTGCAGTTAAACCTTGCTTGTCTGACACTTTGCAGCTAAGGAATGTGTTTTTATTGCCTGGCCAGATAGTTCAGATTTCCGGTCAGTCTTAGTAAAGACCCCTTTTATAACATTGATAAAATTTTATCACAGAGCTATGAAAACAAAATTAGATTTCATAACTCATACCAGGCCTTGAAGGGGATGCCTCTATAAATTTTACAAATCTTATCAAGTTTTAATGTTCCTATTCTGATATATATTTTTAAAATAGCAACTTTGACTCAACCTCATATGTATGTGTATATATAAATAAGTCTATGGGTGTGTCTATACACATTTTCTCTCTCTCTCTCTCTCTCTCTAGGAAAGAAAGCTTGTTTCACCTACTTGTAAAACAGAAGACTGTGACAGGAAGGCCAATTATTTAGACAGCTGAAGACTTGAAATTTAGGAAAATCCACTTCTATAAAAGAAATCTGTGTAGTTTATTTTAAAATATAGTCCTTCCATTTATTCCTCAGAATAAGTGGATTTTCCATGAGCAGATTTGGGAGAATTACCAACACAAGGTACAAATTATCTAAAATTCATAGTGAGATTGTCATGATAAAGGGCATGTTAGCCATAGGAACTTTGTATTCTAGTGAAGTCCTCTGTACATTCTGTTGTCTTTCAAGTCTGTGGAGTGGCCAGTTTGGAAAAATATCACACACAGGGGACATCTTTTATCTCCCAACTACATGGTAAGAGCCTAGGGTGACAGAGACACTTGTGCTTATTTACCTTGCACAGAACTGTGGCCAGAAGGGCCCATAATGCCCAGAGCAATGTGATGAGACGAGTTTAGCTGTCTTCCACTCTTGTGCAGGGCCACAGACTGAAACGACAGTGGTACGGTGGGCACAGAAGATGTGCTTTATAGAATTCCATTTCAGTCAGCTGCTCACAAGCTGCAATCCTCAGAGTCAAATCAAGTTATAGCTGGATAGTCCTCTCTGTTTTCCAGAGGAAGAAACACTTCTCAAAATTGTGCAAATGAAATAAATGCCATGGTGGAAAAGAAGCATCTATGTCTTTGATGATTATATATTTTGGCTTCAGATATTGACTTGAAGAAAACAGTCAAAAATTATGTGAAATTCAGGGCCTGCCTGGTGGCACAATGGGTTAAACAATGCATTATGAGGCAGACCGCAGCCACTGCAGCACCAGTTCAATCCCTACCTCCGGCCACATGCATCGCCCACTGCTCCCCTCAGCAGTGTGTTTCAGTCCATCTGCCTGTTCTGTTCCCTGCTCTGTCTCTGGTGAATCCTCTCACCCTCCATACCTCTGGCCTATACCCCAGTGCTTGTATGCATAAAAAAAATATTTTTAAAAATTATGTGAAATTACTCAGAAATGAATTGACAACATTCAAAACCTCAGTAGACTGTTACAAAGCAGTTCTCAAACTGTTGTGATTCATGCTCTCCAAAGTATCTTGAAATCTTTCAAGCCATAAACATACAGATCTGTAAGTCATAAACTTACACAATGCACATACCAAAAACTTATACACACACACACACACATATATATACCATTTCAAGGGGTTCACAGACTAACCTGAAAAACATCTGCAAACTTCCACGTAAAGCACTTCCAATTTAAGAGAAGATATTTTTGATTTCTATAATCTGCAAGGTTTGGAGACTGCAGAATGCATACCTCTCACTGGGATATTTCAAAGTACACATCCAATAAAGTAGATTCTTTCACTGTGGTAATATGTTATCTATGACTGTAATATTTCATATTGGCTGTTATATTCAAAAACAATAAACCATGAAGACTTCTTATCATCTTTGAATGTGATTTTTGTCTCTACAAATCTTACATAGGAAAAGAGAAGGAAATATAAATTTCCTCAAACCGTGTTGTGAATTTAGGGCATTCCTTGGAGAAAAAACTTATTACCTGGAAGGAAAAAGCTAATTAAGTCGACATTTCTTACAGCCACAAAGCCATTTTACTTGCTGCTCTTACAGGCAGAAGGGAATACAGGCTGTTTCCTTTTGTCTATCGGGAGAATAATAGGAACACAGACAGGCCTGGCAGCAGAAGAGTGGCCACAAATGTCTGGAGCCTGCCTGGAAATCACTGCTTCCTGGCTATAGAAAAGCACAGAACCCCCAACTGTATCCATTGCCGTACTGTCGGTTCACTGCTCTTTCATATGAGAGTGATATTTCCAAATGCTCAGATAACTTTCTGATCACTTCATTTGAAGTCATTTACAACTACACTTCAGTTCGTTTAGTCAAAGCTTACTGTACTCTCTGAAATAATGTTAAAGTGTCTTTTACTGCTGTTAAGGTATTGTTTAGAAACCTCCTTAACTTAAATTTTATGTGAAAAATATGTGGGATTATAATTTATCATCACTGTCCTTGGCTCGACTTCTCTGATTAGAAAAAAACAAGAGACTAGAAGCCTAAGATTCCCCACAAGACACTCCATTTATTCTCTGCTTTGTTCCCAGAGCCCAGCACGGTGCCTGGAACACAGTTGGCACTCCTTAAATCTTTGTTAAATATCAAATGAGGAGTTGAGTGCTTCTTAACTACCCAGGGGGCTGATCTATTTTCTCATCTGTAAAATGAGAATAATATTTCCCACTAGCCCCTAAGAGTTGTTTTTAGCATCAGATGTCACAAAGCATGGAAAAAACATTTTTTTCTTCTTTTCTGAATAAAAGAATGGTCTTCAAAACTAGATATATGATTTCATGCAGATCCAAAAGAAATAACTACCATTGTGTTATCATAGTGCAAAGAAAGCGATCCCAGAATTAGAATTCATATCAGATATATTCTAGAATTTTAATGCTGACATGGAGGAGGGGGATGTTCTGTCACTAGAAGTGAGGACCCAATGCATCAAAATCATGAACTTTCTTTTATTCATGTGAACAACCTCACACATCTCAAAGCTGCCTTCTAGCCATTAGAGGGGGCACATGACGCTAATAAGTTGGGTACTGTTTGAACAGGGAGGGGAAGAAGATTCTACAGTGAAAATTAGCCCAAACTTTTAAAGGGGTGCTGATAACAGGTGTAAAGGGTTGTTGTTTACTCAAGAATTTGGGAACCAAAGAATATTCCAAACTGAGGGACTTTGCATAGTCTGTTCATTGTATAGTTACGGAATTCCCATCATATGCCAGGACTGCTCTGGATGCTGAGGTTATAATGCTGAACAAGGAGGCAATACTGGCCTTACTGAAGGTAAGCTACGGGCCTAGTGAAGGTGGGTTAAAAAACTAGTTATAACAGCTAGTGGTAAATGCTTTGAAAGAAAAAACACTGGGTAAAGAGATAGAAGGAACCAGAAAAGTTGTTATTCAAGTGCACACAGTTGTCAGAAAATATTTGTTGAGTGTATACACAGGTGAATAGTGAAATAAAAAATACCATTTGCAGAGTATAATAAATGTAATTTTCTCTCTTTCATGGGGTTTATGGATGAGAAGACGAATTGCGCAAAGGGGGTGTTAGCAAAGGGGATGTTAGCACTGCTGTCCTCATAAGCACCATGACCTGGGGGTACCCAGCAATCCTCTCTGCTTGAATATAGACTAGCAAATATCTGATTCAGCAGAAGACTCATTTAGATAAGCCAGTTTCTGATAGAGACAAAGTATAACAAATTTTGAGTTGTTCAGAATGTTACTAAGCTTGTATTTCTCTCTCTTGGGACCGCAGGAGACCATCGTCATTCTCATCACTGCTGCCACCTCTGTGGCAGGGTTGTCGAGAGGGGATATGCTGGTGGAAGTCAAGACATTGGTGCCTGAAGCAGTTAATGTTAACCAGGAAGTTGCCTTTTGCATCTCAAGCACTCTACCCAGTCACTAGTTCCTTACCTGAAATAGGCTGCTGCTTCCTCTCAACTCTTACCTGCCCCATACTATGTATCTAGTAACTGAGGCACTGATGTCAAGTGTTACAGCTAGAAGGGACAGACAGATGTCTGATGCTGAAAGCCTGGACACTAAGCCCTACTCTAACTGTTGTCTGTTCATTCATTCGAAAATGTATTTATCGAGCATCTACTATGTGCTAAGTGCTTGTTTAGTCAAGTGCATTAAGTTTGGCATTAAGCAGATTAACTCTGCTTTGTGTCAAGAGAAAAGGAAAAAAAAATGGGTAGAGAAGGAGAAAAGGAGAAGGTGATTACAAAGTAACTACTTGTTCCTTTGATTGAATTCAGGAAAAACTACTTTTTTTTTTTTACTTTTTTCTTTTTTTTTTTTCTCTACCACTCTCTGAGCTTCTGGAATCTCTCTGCTCTCTGCTTGAACTTGGCAAATATAAAACTTATATTTTCTCTGTTCCTGGAGCTTTCAGAATCCCAAAGCATTTGGTTTAGATTAAATCCGTTGACCAAGCCATTATAATTCGGCTGCTACACAGATGATCCTGTCACCGTCTGCCTTATCTATCCTAACTGCTTCTTACAGTAACAGAGTACACTAGTCTGGGGGGTAGGGGCAGGGCTGGGGAAAAAGGTCACTCAGGTCCAGCAACCACATGTACACAGCAGGGTGGTGTCCTTTTTAGAATCAAGAGGAGTGGATTAATAAAATCCAATCAGGAGCATGTGTGTGCATTTATATAAGCTTTTTTTTTCCCTGAATCTAAATTATAGAGATTTTAATAGCTCCAGTAATTAGGCAAGTATGCAGTCAACCCCATTATGTTCCTGTGTAATATCACACTCCCCAGGGTCCACCTTCCCTGCTTGCTGGGCTCCCTGCATGGTCTCCCTTCCCCCTTATTTTCTACCACAGGAAAGCAGTTTTCCCATCAAAGAGCTTACTGTTCACATTGTTTTTGTTCCCTCAACCCGGAGGTTGGATTTGCTTTCTCAGGGGTTTCACCATTGCATCGCCCAGTTGTGTAAGAAAAGGACAGAGCGGGGTCTGGTGGCTCATTTGCATTCCCCACGGGCTCACACACGCGCTGGTCTGCCTGGTGACGCCATGTGGTTGAGGAGGCACTTAGTATGTAGCTGGCAGCGGGCAAACCCTTCAAAATTGTTTACAACTGAGTCTGCATTAAAAACAAAAACAAAAACAAAAAAACTTCATGCTTCAATTATTAACCTTAAAGGAAGCAGAACAAAACGTGAACCCTTTTCTAGGAAACTCTTTCCAGCATCCTGATTACCTCTCATTGTTTTTTCTCTTATGTTTTGTAAATTTTTATTATCAACAGTAATATTTGACTTCATCAGCATACATAGTCCCTGAAGGTACTGCGAGGGCTCTATCTTAAGATATTTTAGTATCTTGAATTATTTTCCTTATTGTTTCCTCTAGAACTAAAAACAAATAAAATTTTGGTTATTTGAAATTAAAGACAGAATGTGCAGTATTACTAAAACAATGCAGCTTATCTAATCAAGAGATTGACTTTTTCCATATGCAAACACACAGTTTCCTCAGGGCTATAAGAAAGCAGTTTTCATGCCATTTATCTTGTTTCTTGTGTTTTGTTTGTTTTTTATTTTTTCTCATGAAGGTGTTTCCAAAGACTGGTGTCTGGAGTTCACAATCCTGAGTTCACCTTTTCCTATCCAATCCCCCCAACCACCAAAACAAAACAAAAGAGAAAAATCTGAATTAACTTCCTTCACAAAAATCTGAAAGCTATCCCCTGGAAGCAGTGATAGATAGCTAGAGAGTTGGCTAGAAAAGCAAAAGAAAACAGCATAAAATCAAATGTTTAAATCACTCATGTAATTGAGTTCATTGTAATTGGCAAACTGATACTCTCTTTCTAGAGTAGGTATCAAACTGTCAGAAACCATGGTGTGGGCTGTGAGTAGGAGACTTGAAAGTCAGCAATGTTTTCTAAGACTATCTAAAATCTTTTCTACAGAGAGATGGATAAAAGGATAATGAGCTGAGGTATTTTTAAAGGATTCTCACAATTTACAACTCAAGTCAGTCTAGTTTTAAAATGTGTCTTTTCTTAGGCTCTAATGACTGAAAATGTTAAACTAAATATTTTGCTTAAATGAGTAAAGACGAAGGGGGTAGATGAGCACATTAGAATGCATGAAAGCTGCCTCTGCCAGTCAGTTTCCTGTGGAAGAGAATGGCTAATTCATAGGTGACATGTTCTTGTCATTCCTTGGGAGAAAGTCTGCCCTGGGAGAAGCCCAACTGTTCTGCATTTTGCTTCTGGTCACATTGATTCCAGATGTGGGAGGGAAACACTAGAAAAGGGTTTGGAAAATGGAGTGGAAGTGAAAAATCCTGCAGGCTATGTGAGTGTTGATGACAGATGAGGTAGGTAGTTTCAGGTAACTAATGAACTTGCTGGGAGCTTGGAGAGTGCTCGGTCTAGTAGATATTAATAGGCAAGAAGACCCAGCTGAGATGTCATGGCTGCCCCCACACACCAAGAAAGGGAGAAACATTAGTCTGATGGTTTGGTCAACAGCAAAAGCTGAGATAGAGCCATATCTCAGCAGTAATAGTCTGTATAGTCTAGTGAGAGGGAGTTAAAAATCTTTTCCTATGGCTAGTTCATAATTTGTAAATACATAGTTTTCTTTTCAGTTTCCTATTTATCATGACTAATTTGTTACTTGAAGAAATCTTGAACAAGTATTCACTATGTATAAGTCAATGCATAAGGAGAGGGAGAATAGTAGAGTGATTATAAGCACAGATTTTGGACCAGACTTGGGTTTAAATACTTGACTCTACTACTGCCTAACTAGATCTTGGGTGAGTTATTGTAAGCTACAGTTTCCTTCTCTTTAAAATGAGTACAATAATAAAGACATAATAATAATACATAAATGAAATGAATCTTAATGTTTATATTAGAAACTCTTTTTTTAAGAATTAAATGAAGTGATACATATTTAAAGCACTTAACCTAGCACTCAATTACAGTCCAATAGATGTAAAGCTAATCTAAGAATTATTGTTATACTAGGAATGGAGGTTGAGCCAGTAGATGATAATTCCACTGTGAAAAGAATTTAATCTCCACAAATCTTGGTCTCACAAATCTTTCATATTATTAATAGATGCTTGCTGTTTTCAATAATGATATTTCGATTAGTTTTTGGTTGAAAGCAACAGAAATCTGCTAGTGACAGTTTAATTAACCAGGAGATCACTGGAAGGATAACAGGAGACTCAGAACTGCGGCCATCTAGCCAGAGGACAAGCCTTGTTAACAGGAAGCCTGAGAAGCAGCAGGCCGGAAACAAAATTGGAAACACAGCACCATGCTAATATCCACAGCAACCAAGCAGGTGAGTGACTTTTCATCATCCCTTTGGCCAGAGAGAAGATAATGCGTGATTGGTCAAGCTCAGTTTGTGTGTCTAATCCCTGGCTGTAGGAAAAGGCAGCATTTCTAGAAAATCAGTCCCTGAAATTAATTACACATGCAAGGGGAAATTGAGATCCTATAAAGAAAAATATGCTGATAGCCAAAACTCATAAATGTCCACCATTACTGCTATAATCTTCTATAATGCATTCCACAGAATTTTTACTTTGTTTTAAACCATGTAATCTTGACTCTAATGATCATATTACTGCAGTCACATTCTCGGGTTTTAAGGGCAAAAGATTAAAGGTAACCGACCAGTTTGTCCAGTAAATCTGTAAGGGAAAAAGCATCACCCAAGAGAAGAGGAGAAAGGAAGGACACAAAGATGACTGTCTCCCTCCAGTTTTTGCCTCTATCATGTCTCATCTTTATTCTAGAATGAGAGAGTCTCAGGGCAGAAGGAGATTTGGAAAATCTAATCCAGACACTTATCTAAGGCTTGAAATGTAGCTCTCCCTCCCTCCCTGAATATAATATCCAGGCAACAATATCTTGCATTACTAAGATGTAAGAACTTTCATAGGGAGGAAATTTACCAACTTTCCAGACTGCTCTTTAAAGAGAAAGATTTCTTCTATTTCCTGAAATATATATATATGCTTGTAACTTCCATTCGCTCTGATTAGTTCTATAACTGCCCATGCCTTCGTTCACACAAAAGGCCTTCAATATTTGAAGTCCAATAGGATGCATTCCCAAAGTTGTAACATAAAGGTTTGGTTGGACGGGAGAGCAAGGGAGAGAGATAGAGGGAGAGAGAAAGAGCCAGACCATGTTTCTGACCAGCAGGAACTTTTATAGTGCTCCGGGGTGAGGTCCTCTGCTCCCCAGAGTGGGGGTTGGGGAAGTCGCACCCAGGTACAGGCTGTGGGAGTTTTTATAGGTGGGGTATTTTGGAGTGGAAAATTTTGAAGTTTCTTCTGGCGGGAAGGTTGTGGCGAGACGCTGTCAGTTGGTGGTGATCCATATTGAAGCCCCCCAGGTTGCGTTCATGTTCTCTGGCATTCTGGGGCCGCATTCCACTGGGATTGAGCTAGGTGAGTCACGTCATCCTGTTTCACATCAAGAGCGACTTGCTGTCAACCATGTTATCTTGGTTACTGCTGGCTTCTTGGAACTGCTGCCCTGGGGGCCTGGGTGAGGGGTTTGGGTGAGGAGCCTGAGTGAGGGGCCTGTGTGACCTTTCAGTAACTTTCTCACTTAGACATTGGGTAACATAATTTGATGATGTATCTGGTCAAAAGTTCTTGAGTTCTCTCATTTGTCATACCATAGCTGTCTTACCATATCTCAGCCAGAATTGAAATCAACTAGGCATGGTCTCTTCTCAAAGACTTGGAATTTTGAACTAATTATCTTCCAGATAAAACTAAGAGTAATGCTACATATTTAAATCATAAAAGTCATAATAACAATAGTTAACTGAGCTAAAATTAAAACTCACCATATGCCAGACATTGTGATAAGCAATTAAGATATTTAATTTAATCCACATGACAATTCTTTCAGTGATTCTGTTATTATGCCCTTTTACAGATGTGGAAGCTAAGCTTCTGACAGGTAAGTCCCTCACCAAAAACTACTGCTACTAGTAAGTGGTAATGATGAGATTCAGATCTGGGTGCCCCTGAGACCAGAGCTGGTGCGCTCTACACTTCTCTACACTTCTCTTAAGGAAGCTAAAACTCCACTAGCTTATTTTGGTCCTTTCTCCTGACCTGTTCTCAACAAGATTTCACCAACCTTTAACAAGCTGTTTGATAACCTGTAGTGTCAGCGCTTTCATTACTGGTATATTCCACTTGTATGAAACATCTTTGATAGAGAATATTCTGTTGGATACTAAGAATAAGAATATATCAAAAGTAGGGAAGGGTGGAAGGAGAGTAGGAAGCTCTATACCCACACTTTGAATTACTCCTTTTAACTCAAAGCATCAAGTTGCTCTTTAGATTTAGATTTCTTGAGAGTTTTGCTGTTGTTTTCCAGAGAGTGGTTTGGGGAGCCAAATAGGAGTTGGGGGCAATTATTGCTTCAACCTAGGTGAATGAGCAGCAAGAAGTTCAGCTCAGCTCCCTAAATTCTCCCCCTTCATCCATGTAATCCTGGGAAGTGGTCTGAATTAGGTTGTCACTGAATTTTCAATTTGGAGCACACTGGCCCTTTCCATTGTCCCAAACCCTTTAATTGCTTGATGTCTGGGCTTTATGGAAATGATTTTAACACACTGAGAAAGGTGAGTGACTCTTAGCCCACTCCAGTTGAGTACAAAGGATTCACCCAAAGACCCATGATAGCAAGATGGTACGATTTATCTGATCTTTAGTCAAAGGAGAGATCAAACAGCTTCAACAAGTTTATCTCCATAGATGCAACAACGCCCCTAAGAGTCCTGGAATTCTAAAAAGTCAATGAGTTCTAATCACCTTGGCAGAGTTCTCTTTGGTCCTTGGTAACACAACAATCAATTCAGTTAGGATTGCATCAAAGAAAACGTGGGTGCAAAAGTGACATAATGCTATCTATACCATAAAATAGCAAAATCCAGAGTGTTTTGAAGTAGTATCTCAACTTCCAGAGGACAGAGTTATTTTTCAGTTTTGCTCATTATTCTATGTTGGTACCCAATTTAGTGTTCAGACTATAGTAGATGGTCACTAAATACTTTTTGAACATTCCCTCTCACTGAACAGAGGTGAATTAAAGATGCTTAATCCCGTACAAGTTTACAAAACATTTTTTAAAATGTTATCTACTTTGAATTCTGAAGCCTGGTTTTTCTATTTTCTCAAAATCTTCATTACCATAGCTAAAACAAGATACTTTTATTTTGCATCAACTTCTCTTTCTGCCACCACCAGTGATAACTTATAGCCAGTCTCTTTGACACAGATATTTTCAGATATTCTCCTCTTAAATCTCCTTTGACAGAATGTTTAAAGGGAATTCCAAATTTGGTTCCTTTCAACCTGAACCCATGCTGAATATATAATGTTACCTTTTCAAGTGTAGAGATTTTACTGGCTAAGAAGATTTGCCATTCAGAAATCAAATTGTAGCAAGAAAATGCTGCCTTATAAACTCATATAAGATTAGCTTTCCTTTTCATAGTAATATTATCCACCAGGTGGCGTCTCAACACACAGAAAGCTGGATCTATGCACTGGCGAGGAATCCACTCACTTTCAAAAATAGATTTTAAATTGCATTGAACTATACGGTTATGATGTTATTGAAAATCTCAGCATTTGTGAACTGGAAAATTCGGTGGTGAAGGAACTATGTTTCAGTATTAAGTAAGAGATGTTCTAATAGGATCCCCTGCTCTTTCTGATAGAGTGCTGTCCTGAAATTATATCCGAAGATGGGAAAGTTGGTAGGAGGCTCTTGTCAGTTAACACCACTGGCTGGGAGATGTGATTAAAAGACATACCAGCAGAAAATGTGACCAAAAAAAGCATCTAAATTCACAATCTGCACACTCTCCTGCATTGTTTAGGCCAGATTCAGAAACACAAGAAGGCGCTATTCCAGGTTGCAGCGTTTTGGGCTCAGAAGCGAATCTGTCTAGACACAGGAAATGCTCCTTGCAGGTCCCTTGGGTGATGGCCTTCTATTAATGCAAACCTCCCAGCTGTGGTCTTTGTCCTATTTGGATAACTAGCTGTTTGGCCAAGAGGACCTTTGAAAGACCTTCTGTCATCTTCCAAACTTAATAAAAATATCTTTAATTTAAAAGCCATATGCTTTAGGAAATATTTCATTTTTATTTAAAAAACTTCAGATCTTCAAAAGTGTTTACCCTAAGAATCTAGAACTTATTTCTTGACTTCCACAGCCTGGGTAAGTTCCATAGCACCCTGTATTTCTGCCATCATCACCCCTATTACATAGGATGACAATTACCTGTTATTTAATCTCTTTCTTCCCTTCTAGATTGTAAGCTCAGTCAGAACAAAGAAGCTGGCTCACCTCTGCACACTGAGAGGATGCATAAATGCCTGACTCTCAAAAAATATATTCTGATAGAGTATTTGATATTCTCTCACCAGTGTGTCCTTGTCAAAATATATTCTTGTCTTCCTTTAATTAGATACTGGTGGAGACACACAAAATATTATATATTGCACAAATAACCCAGTTATTTACCATACATTGTATGGTAAATGTTTTCCATGATTGTTGTCATTCTGAAAGATATGTCTTTGGCAGGAAATGTTATAAATGAGTCTTTGTAGAGGTCATCAGCAGAGACTCCCACACTGTAACAACTGGGTTGTGATCTCAGCTCCTCCACATCCTGTCTTGAGATCTCAAGTTTTCCTCTTAACATCTCAGGAATCTATAGGTTACAACATGTAAAAAATATCTATCTCATAAACTTGTCGTGAGCATTAAATGATGTGTTGAAACTCAGTGTGTGACTGACACACAGCAAGAGATCAATAAACATTAGTTGTTGTTGCTATTGCTACTACATTATCGGAGTGACAGTTTGAGAGGACAAGCTTACGCAGAGATGCAGAGAGATGACCAAACAAACAGGAGTGTGGTGAATTAAAGGAGAAATTTTAGAGCTTCACAAAACCACAGAATCCTTTTTATAAAAAATTTATTTATTTATGCATACAAGAACTAGGGTACAGGTGAGAGAGGTGTGAGAGGATCCACCAGAGGCATAGTGGGGAGCAGAACAGGCTGGTTGACTGAAATACACTGCTGAGGGGAGCAGCAGGCACGACAGGAGAGGTCTGCTGCACCATGTGGGTCCCCTCTCTGGCCGGGGATCAAACTCATGCCGCAGTGACTGCAGATAGCTTCATAGTGCTGTGCCTCAACCCCTTGCACTACCAGGGAGGCCCCCACAGAATTCTTCTTGAAGTGAGAGTCTGTGGAGATTCATAGAATGTGTGAAGGACAACCATTCTCATCTGAAGTCCTGGCTGTTCTAGAGATGCACAGAGCACAGTCGAAACCCCAGCACAGGAGATTAGAGCAGTAGTGAGTCAACTCAGAGAGGTGGGGTATGGACTGTTTTGGGCACCCAAGAGTGGCTATGGCCCTGGGAATAGCCAGGGGACAGAGAGAGCCTTCCTAAGAAAGATCAGACCAGACCAACCTCCTCTGATGATGGGTGAGACAGGGAGAGATAACTTTGTCTTGAAACAACATAGATTTATAGAAATTTAATAGGAAAATGATATATCATTATGTATCCAAAGAGCTATAAAAAGTGACCCAATCTCCTGCCTTGCTTCTTCTGAGGCTTTTTGTGGCAGCTTCAGCTGCTGTAGAACCCTCTGAGCTGCAGCAGAGAGGAGGACAGAGTTTTTATTTCTAGAAACCGACACTGAGGGTGATGTGGTTGAAAACATGAACTTTTGATTCTCTCCAGGTCTGTTTAAATTCCAGCTTCTATCAGGTTCTTAAAACCAAGTATCGGTTTTCTCATCTGCAAAAGACACAGTTTTATCAGCCTTACAGGATTATTAGTGCTCAGCAAGACTTAACAGTCACATTGTGGTAATTTTGCAAGACAGAAAAACCAAACACATTAAGGGGAATTAGGATATCAGGCATACCTAGAAAAGTCATTCCCTTATCGAGATGTGCTGGTTGGGTTTCTCTGAGATGGACACAGTCTTTCATTGTTGAGCAGAGTTTCACTACAGGAACTGTGTTCCTATTTCTGTCTCATCCCCACCCTTTTTTAGTGGGAGACCACTCTGGCTTCTCTCTCCCACATGCCGATCTGCATAGCTCATTTAGTGAGTTGAGCCTACCAAGGGATTCCTAGTGAACAAGAGAAAAATTACTTTGTCCACACCACCAAGAGGCCTGCTTCATGAGTACTATCAAGACAGATTGTGCAGCAAATTGGTGAAGGCCACACAGCATGTCTGAATGTGCGTGCAGTAATTGGAAAGTATCGCTTGCACACCGTTACATCCGGACAGTCTCCCAGCAGGCGATGGCTTCAAGGGAGAAACTGCATCATGAAGGATAGATTCCCGCTGCATGTGGGACAAATGCCATGCATGTGCCCCAAGGGATGTGGGAAGGGCATCAGCTACAATACTGGTTTCCAAGGGAGCTGATATTCCTGTTTACCAGGAGGCAGAGACAAGAAAGGAGCATGGTCAAAAACAACCTTTGGGCTCACATTTTCCTGTTTTAAGTTGGCTCAGCGTTTCAAGCTTCCTCAGATGCCACCTGGAGAAGCTTTGCTTGTTCTCACTCAGGTGCTTCTGAGAGCATCCAGTGTTTCCACCTCCTCTTGTAACCCCTGGACTCGCTCCCCAGGACTTGAATAACTGATTTCCTCCAACAGCGCCCACTGGCTGCTGCCTGCACCGTGTGCCCACAGCTGCCCAAGGCATGGTAAACTTACTTCTCGGAAGGCTAAGTGAAGACTGATTTACCTTATGATTTGCCCAGTCAGTGCCCTTGACTTACGCCCCAGTGGATGAATTTTGATTGGATATTGAGTTCCTATGAACTCCGCTGGGAGCCAGAAGAGAATGAAGTGACGGGGGACAGCTGCTCTTTGACCCCAGCCCATTCAGGACTGCGTGCGTCACTGCTGGCGGCTGCTCTGAACGAGAACACGTTGTCTCTCCACAAGTTGTGGATGTGCCTTCAGAGTCTTTGCAGGAGGTGCCCTTTAATCAGGGAGTGTGTGCTTCCACCTCGAGCGAAACATGCACGAGGAAGGCAGATCAAGCAGGTGAAGCAGGTTTCGGGGGAATCAAGTCTTGAGAAAGAAACACTGGAACGGTGTGTGTGGGGGTGGGGGGGAGGACCAAGGGGAAAGGCAATATTAGTAACATTTAAAATATTGATTGAAGGCCTTTCTGGTAGCACAGGGACTAAAGTCTCAGCACTATCAAGCTATCACCAGAAACTGCAGTATGAGCTCCATCCTCAGCCAGAGAGCTGACCCACAGGGCTTGGCAGACCTCTCCTGTAACTCCCTCTGCTCCCCTCAGCAGTGTATTTTAGTAGATCTGCCTGTTTTACTCCCCACTCTGTCTGTGGTGAATCCTCTCACCCCCACACCTCTGGCCTGTACCCCAGTGTTGTGTGCATAAATAAATAAAATATTTATTGAAGGCTTGCCAAGTAGTAGGCAGTGCCACTGGTTATTTCACTTCATTTTCTCAATGACCCTGTGAAGTAAGAACTTTCCCACTTTTTAGATGCAAAAAAAGCGCTAAGGTTTAATGTTATAGGCAATCAGTTAGTGTAGGGTAAAGGTTGATCAGGTCTTTCCACCCTCCCACCACTGATGATGGACACCTGCGGTGCTGCGAGCATTCCAGGGTGGGCATGCGCAAGTGGGCACACCTGAGTTTGACACGGGCTTAAATGGGCAGTGTCATGAGGATGTCAGGACCAACAGGACCGAAAGTACTGACCAACATGAGCAGAAGCAGTAGAAAGCAGCCGAGAGGGTGAGAAGTGCCAGGGGCTGAGAGGCCTGCCAGTCTCCCGGCCCCCCCGGCACCCATGCCTGCCATGTACTGGCCACCTCTACTAAATAAAGTATAAAAAGCCACCGAGGGCGCCAAGACTCCCTTCACCCATCTGATCCTGAACCTGCCTCCAGTCCTACCTCCCATCCTGCCGCTACAGTTAGGTAGAGCTGTGATACTGTGATATGATGCAAGGCAAATAGAGAGGCAAGTAGAATGCAATTACTACTTGCTGTTACCTACATGAATCAAAAGGAAAGCAGAAACCTAAAATGGTTTAAGACGCTCTTGCTAACACTTCTGGAATAAAGAAGACAACTACATATGTGCAAGAAATTTCTTAAATTCTGTTCTGACTGCCCAAATAGCGATCATCTTTCAAGGTCTGGTGAGGACCGACCCATAGATCTACAATTGCTTCTTTGAAAGATTTTCTAAATCCTTATAGTTCTTTCTATGATCGTAATTTCACCCCAGTTAGCGTAAATATTCTGAAAGTAAATGAATCAAAGCAGGCTTTTTAATGCTCTCCTGCCACTAGCCTGTTGGCCGGCACCTGCGGTCTTGCACCCCTCCGATGATTAAGACACCTGGGCCCAGAGAGGCCAGGCATGCGCAGATGGAAGTGCACGCGCAGATGGAAGTGCACACACCTGGGTCTAGAGAGGAGGGATAAAAGGGCAGCGTTAAGTCACGCTGCGCCTAGGGTGGGTGGGAGCTCAAGATGCTGTCTCTCTGCGGTCTGGCTTCTTTTGATTCAGTTTTAGGACCTGCAAAAATGATAGGAAGGGCTCCGAAACTATCTTTTAAACTCCAAAAGCCCTTTTAAGGGCTCCCAGAAGCTCTTTTAAGAATCGACTGTGAACCTACCCAGCTGGGATGTTCGCAGGACATACTCTTCATGATGAAGCTAGTGCTGATCTTCCCATTTTATAGATTTGAAGACTGAGAGCTTAGGTAGGGTTCGTCTAATAGCGCAGCTTCTGCAGTAGCTGAGCCTGGGCGGGAAGCCGGGATTAGGCTTATAGTGTGCTTTATTTCTGTTGTATTTTCTCTTTTTAATAATGAAGAACTGATATACTCTATCAAGCAAGTACCGATCTTTCTCTCTAGAACCTTTGCTCTCAAAGAAGTTGCAATCTAGTTAACAATTTTCGTTTAAGTCTTTGTTTAAATTGGCTATCAGCATACGCTACAGTTTTCTTCTAGTATCCTTTTCTGGTTCTGGCATGGGGTAATGCTGACCTCAGAATGAATTGGGAAAAACCCTTCTGCTTCTGTCTTCTGAAAGAAATCCTAGATAACTGGCATAATTTCTTCCTTGAAAGTGTGGTAGAACTTATCAGAGACCCCCATCTATGCTTGGTTCTTTCTCTTTTTAAAGGTTAATAGTTGATTTAACTCTGAAAATAGTTACAGAAATAGTGCCCTATTTCTTGAGTGAGTTTTAGCAGTTTGTGTCTTTAAAGGACTCTTTCAACTACATTATCAAATTCATGGGCATAGAGTTGTTATAATATTCCCATTGTGAGCCATTAATTCTTGATAAATACAGAAAACAAAATCACAAAAAAAGGACATTGTTTCCATAAATGTCTTCATGATAGGTTTTTTCTGATGCCTGAAGCAGAATTCAGTGGTATGACCCTTTCTCTTCAATACAACTACCAGCCCCACTTCAGAGCATAGAGTTCTAAACCTTGGCTAAACAAGCGGAGAATTCTGTGCTGCCATCTGTATCCACTCAGCCTTAGTCCCATTTGGCCTTGCAAAATTGTTTTTTCTCAAAGTTCAAGATTTTTAATCCCTCTGGGCAAGGCTTCACTAATTAAAGCCCAAACAACATTAAAAGCAAATGAGCATTTGGGGCCACTGGGCACCATTCCATGGCTCTGGATCCATTGTTTTTATTTCTTAATACTCAAAAAGACTTCTTTGTTTAATTCTGAGCTTCCATAAGTGCCCTTTCTCACTTTGTGTTTATTCCCTCCCTTCTGTCTCCTGTGTAGCTCACCACAATCGGTCTTCACAAACTCCACCTGAAAAAAGCTCAGCTCTCTGAGGCCAGGTGTATTGCTTCTCTAACTACTCACCGCACACAGC
Source organism: Galemys pyrenaicus (assembly GCA_019455555.1). NCBI lineage: Eukaryota > Metazoa > Chordata > Mammalia > Eulipotyphla > Talpidae > Galemys > Galemys pyrenaicus. The sequence goes on from JAGFMF010011862.1 coordinate 6,060,605, forward strand.
AGACTGTCAGGCAACGCTTACTGCTGCTTCACATGTATAGTTTCCAAAATAGAAAGTAAAGGCATAACGTGCATGCTGAGTGCAAAGAGCAATGCACTCCTGATAAAAAGAAAATGGGATTTAGAAAGTAATCCTTGAGGATCTGCAAGGGAGTCCTAGTTCACGAGTAAGCCTTTCTCCCTCCAGTCTCCACGGTCATATCTAGGAAACAAAAGGGGATGCACTAGAGAAAGGAGGCTTTTCCATACACCGGCAAAGTGGATAATGGGCCATCAATAAATTATAAGTTTTTGCCACTTGGTTGGTGGATCACTAATGAGAGAGCCAGAGAGGAGTATCTGAGTCAACACATCCTGGGATTGCCCGATCTCTTTAAAGGTTAAATGCACTGCATTTTGATCACGCTATCTCGTTTTCCTCTGTGACAGGCCTTAACTTCTTTATCTTTGATGGATAGCATTTTCATTCAAAGATTTTTCCATTGTTGTAAGTTAAATCGTTTCTTAAAAGTAATTGCAATGCTCCATGCTTAGCAAATCAATAAGAAAAAAAGTGTCCATCACGTGGATCTTTGTGTCCTTAAGAACATAAGTAGCGTGTGTTATACAAATTAACCAAGTTCAAAACAATGTAATAGTTTTCTTTTTCTCCATGATCAGAGCAAATCAAAGCCTCCCTAATGAATGTTCTCCCATGTTCTCCCTTCAGATCTAGGTATTAGTTGCGTCTTTGAAAGCAATTGCTAGGCCTCTGTATAACAAAATGATTTCTTTTCCTTCCCATTCAGAAAATCCTCTAACCTAAGTTTTACTCTGATGTCTAGGAGGTTTCCATGGTGTTACTACCTTCTACACTCCGGGAAGCTGCTACACCACTTTGCATGACTGTATTCATCACCATCAGTGCAGGCGAGAGGTGTGAGCAAGGAGGTGAACTGACTGAGAAGAACAAGTTTCAGTTGGCTGCTTGCCCTACTTATAGCTCGAAAATGGTATCTCCAAAGACCCGTTTAAACTGGGTCACCTTGTTTTAATGTTTAAATGAAATGGGTTCAAGCAATCACATGTCAACAGAAAACTAGTCACCAGGCACCCCCTCTTCCTGGGGCTCCTCAGAGAACTTTCCATTTAGCCACTTCTGTTCTTGCTGCCTCCTATGTGGCAGGTGGACTCTACTTTCAAGATAAGTCATTAAAAACTCAAAATCTGGGGTTACCTGTAGCTGGACAACTTTGGACAATCCACTGAGCTACTGTTTCCCTTCTGTGAAAGTGGGCTAATAGAACACCACCTAAGAGGTAGCTGGAGTTACATGAGCAGAAAGCAGTTGAAAGAGCCAACATAAAAGCCTTTTCAGTGATTGCTCTCCCTGCTCCTTGCCTACCAAAGGGACACAGCCCCTTTCCCTGTGCCCCTGCAGCTGCTTCTACGAAGAAAAGCTTTGACTCACATTTCAGCACTCAGGTGTTTACAGGCTGATTTTTCCACTGAGACATTTCCTTGCCAGTTCTGAGCAAACCCACATCTCAGTCCTCTGGTCTCCTGCCAGGGGTCTTACACCCCACTTCTGGGTCCTTCCTTTCCTTGGCCCCACATTCCCTTTGTTTGGATTCCCCTGCATGCCCTATATCCTACCATTATTTTGCCAAAAAAAAAAAAAAAAAGCATTTAGCTTTGCTCTTCGCTCAGATGCAGTTTTCAGGCCATCCCCAGAAGCTCTAGATTTAGACCTAAAAGAACTTTTCAGGCATTTTCCTAAATAAGAGCTGTTTCTAGAAAGGAAGTACTTATCTCTCCTGGGAAAGATGCAGCTGCTAACCCTTGTGATTCCTAAAAGTCACCATTTCTCTATATTATACTACTAATAAAAATAGTAAGGTATAAAGACGGGCAAAAAGTACAAGCTTCTAGTTATAAGAGAAAAAGGTCCTGGGAATATAGCCCACAGCTTGGTGACCAGTCAATACTACATATTTAAAAGCAACTCAGTGGATTTAAAATTTTTCATCACAAGAGAAAACTCTCACATGAATAACTTTGTAAAGTTGTGTTAATGAAAATTTTTGTGGTGATCATTTTACAATAGATAGTTTGGTTTGTATATCAAATAATCAGGTTGATCAACTAAAACTAATAAAGTGCTCCATATCAAATGTATCTCAACAAAACTGTAGAGAAGAGGGGGAAGAGGAAAAATAGCTCCAAAGACCTTCCGGTGACACAAGGGGTTCAGTCTCAGCACTATGAAACTATCCTCAGGAGGTGACCCCCCCCCCCAAGGTGCAGCAGACCTCTCCTATCTCTCCAGCTGTTCCCCGCAGCAGTGTATTTCAGTCCATCATGCCTGTTGTGCTCCCTACTCTGTCTCTGAATCCTCTCACCTCCTGTACCTCTGGCCTGTTCCCCAATTCTCGTGTATAAATAAACCTTTAAAAAAAGCTACAATGTGCTTTGCAAATATCACAGCTGTTTCACATCTATTGTTACTGCAGTCTTTAGCTCAATCTCCTTGTCTGAAAGATGGAAATAATAATAGCAACTATACTATAATGTTGTTGTGATGATTTAAGAATGCAATACAGGTAAGCCCTCCAATGCAGTGCTGGCACTTAGTGCGTGCTTAATGAATGTTAGCGATGATCCTTATCTCCAATCAACAGATAACTAAATGCAATCTGGGGGCCTCCCTGGTGGCACAGTGGGTTGAGTGCCGCACTGTGAAGCAGCGGCTGCACAGCAGCACCAGTTGGATCCCCGGCCAGGGAGAGGACCCACATGGTACAGCAGACCTCTTCTGCCTGGCCCGCTGCTCCCCTCAGCAGTGTTTCAGTGGATCTGCCTGTTCTGCTCCCTGCTCTGTCTCTGGTGAATCCTCTCACCTCCTGTACCTCTAGCCTGTACCCTAGCTCTTGTATGCATTAAAAAAAGGTAATAAATAAATAAATGCAACCTGGGCAAGGCTGGGTCCCTTGCTCACCAACTCTGCGGTGCCACAAAAAGAAATGCACAAAATTCCTTCCACATCAGATTCTCTAGCAGCTGCTTCAGGACAGCCTGTGTCTTGTCCTGGTCACTGTCAGAATGGAAGGACCCTCTCCAGTTGCTCAGGTCATTTACTCAGAGCCCCCTATGGTGGTTCTGAAACTTCTCTAAACATGTACAAGACACAGGTTTGGACACAGCTAAGGAGTCTGTGGTCATACTCGTGACAGGTCTGCTTAAGACATTTTCCAGAGTGCTTTTCTTTGACTCATTGCAACAGGATGCTAACCAGCCTCCCCACCACCAATCCCCACGGCTTCAATTCATCCTGGATTCATCTGACAGAATAATCTGCCTCAAACATAGATCTTATTACAACCTCACCTGCTGGAGACCCTACAGAGCCTCCTCATGGCTGCCTGTATCCAATTCACCCTTTTCAGTCAAGCTTTCCAGGCCCTCGTCAATTATATTTGTCCCTGGTGGAACATCTCCAGCATAATTTCAAAATTCTCTTTGACATGGCTCCTCTGCTTCAGATAAACCAGTCTGTGAGTCCTCCGTACTTCTGGGATCGCAGTCCTGTCTCACCTGCCAGAAGCCATCCATGAATTTCCCCTGAATCGAATCACACCCTTTTTTTTCTGTGTTTCCTCATCATGTTTATATTTGATAAGGATTATGTCCCTGAAATTAACTCAGTTTTCATACTTTAGCCATGTTTTATGCTACTCCTCACGGTGACCAAGTGGCTGCAACAGGCCCAGCTCCTTCCAAGTCTTGTTCGCTTCAGTTTCAATGGGAAAAAGCGATGAACTTTCCCCAGGAAGCAGAGAATGTGACTGCATCTCATCAGCTCGAGTCACATAATTATCCCTGTTCTAATCCATTGGGGGTGGGGATGGGGCATGAAATGCTATAATTGGTAAAAACATGAGTTCCTGATCCACCATTAAAGCTGGCACAATCATGCAAAGGAAAATCAAGGTTCCTGCAGACCTGAACGGTGCTGCGTATGGGTGACCTAAAATATTATCTGTGTTACCACTTAGAAGACTTCGATCTAAGGTCTGGGGCTAGCAGTAAACAAAAAGAAATGAAATTTTTTTAAACTTATTCTCCAGTAGGGGAATACAGAAAACAAATATACGTCAGGCGGAGACAACTACTACACGAAGATTTGAAGGATAAGTGTCTTCTCAATGATCGTTTTCCATGTATTGGGCTGAATGGACATTGTTCACTGCTGTCCCTTGTGGCAGATGTATCTTGACTTGAAACAGATTCCCTGAAGCGTGGTGTATGCCTTATATAAAATATAAAGGGCTGTGACGCAAACGGACTGTCCCTGGTTTGTGTATGTGACAGTGGCTACAAAAGGTGCCTCACTTAAGGTAACAGAAATGAACTAAAGGAGTTGAGGGAGCCAACCAGACAGAGACCTGGGGGAAGGGTTTCACACAGAAGGAACTAATGTCCTGAGGTGGGGGAATGCTCTGGTGGCTGGAACAGAGTGAGCACAGGGATGAAAGATGGGGAAAAGGTCAGAGGGTAAGTGGTGGGAATTTGATTAGAGAGATGGGAGAGTCTTTCAGGCCATTGTGATGACTTTGCAAATGGGAAGCCATTGGGGAGTGTTGAGTAAGCTGTTGCTACAACCTAATGAACAACTCATTTCTCTGTGAAGGCAAGTGGGAGTGGGAGGAGTAGAGTGGGATTAGTGACCAGATAGGAATCTACTACAATTTTTAGGCAGAAAATTGTATTTTATTCCAGAGTGGCAAGAAGTGGTGAGACTTGGGAAATATTTTGAAGGTAGGCTATGTAAGATGTGCTAACAGGATGTGTTAAGAAAGGAGGCAAGGGTGACACCAACATTTTCGACCCAAGAAAGAAGAAGATGGTGATGGCTGAGGGAAGGGAGGGGTTCAGAGTGGGGTGTATTGAAATGTGTCAGCTGCTAAGAAGGAATAGGAAGTCAGTTATTGATACATGAGTCTCAGATTCGAGAGATGCGGATGGACATTTACGTTTGAGAACCACTGGCATCAAGATGGTATTTAAAGCCATGAGAAGAAATGAGGAAAACAAGGAGTGGACAGAGACAGGTGACCAAGGACACTGGGTCTAAACCAAAGCAGCCCTCCACAGCAGGAAGGGGTAACAGCTGCCATTAACCGTGACCCCAAGTGCTAACAGCTCCCCTTCCCCTTCCCAACTGCATGATTAGAATAATTCTTCCCTTTGGTTTGACTTTTTGCTGAACTTCAATTTTCCTATTTGGAAAAGACTTTTCTATCTTGCTTTAAACTCTGTGAATGTTTTCCATGCTTAGCCCCCTAAATATTGACACACCAGGAAGGTCAGCCTAAAATGAACTGCCAAAGCAAACGCAGAGATAGCCAAGAAGAGAGCTCGGGTTTATCTTGGAAGGCAGGACCCCCCATGCCTTTGTTTTCAAGGCCACACGGACCCGCACAAGAAGAGCGAAGGCAGCTAGCACAGGCAGAAAGATGCCGTCGCCACTGCGTGGGCACTGGGGCGCGGCAGGAGAGGGTCGGCTGGGTCAGGAGTCCTGTCCTGAAGCCTTGAGGAATCTGGGTCAGCCTCCTGAGGACTGGTGCCCTGGAAAGCAGAGGGGCTCCCACCCCCATTGGCCAGTCTGATTAATCTGGTGCTTAATCAGGTCCCTTTGAAGAGGAAGGGGGTGGATAAAAGAGCAGCACACCTGTTTTCACTTGACTCCAATCCTGAAATGATTCTGTGGCTCCTACAAGATTTGAAACAAATTAAATTTGAAAGGGCAGAGGGCAGCTTTGAATGGTTGGCTGTGTTGAGAAATGTGGGTTTTCACTCCAGGAAATGGCTTAACTGAGAGATGGCACCCCCGGCCATGGTGGCTGGGGCGGCTGTGAGTGCGTGACCGTGACTCTGGAGTTGTCTGATGGGTGCTCTGCTGCCCTGTTATCTCTGGCCTCGAGCTTCTGAATTCTGGGCTTTGATAAGGTCAGAGGACGGTTATAACAGTAACGACATGAAAGACGGTTACCAAGAGGGGAAGGCATGCATCACCACTCAGGGAATCTGTTTCAAGTAAAGCTACATCTGCCACAGGGGCAGCAGTGGACGGGGCCCGGTAGCTCAATACATGGAAGATGACCGTTGAGCAGGATACTTAGAATAACCGGGCCCACCCTGCCTTTTAGCAGATGAAGAGATTGATGCCTGAAGGAGTTAATATTACAGACAAAACTGGAAGATCTAAAGCAGGGGTTCCAGGCTGGAGCTGCACCACACTTATTTTTGAATGGTCCCCAAGATAATGGGGAGCACTGTCAGGAGATTCCCAGCCCTCTATCTGCTGCCATAAGAACCTGTACCTTACTCAGGATGCTGGGAAGGAGGACCGGAGTCCCAGGTGCAGCAATGCTGAGAAAGGGCAGCCCTCCCCGCACTGCCTATGCCAAGCTCCTGGTGGTAGCGCCCTTCTCTCCTTGCTCACACTTTACCCACAACCTTACCGATGTTTATGATGTTTATTTCTTAACCTCAGATGCCAAGCGTTGGGCTGCTAAGAGGAAAACTGGGGAGGGGATTTCTGTTACTTACAAGTCTGTCGCCTGTATCTTTGTTACAGACACAGCCAGATGTGACCGGCGTGGCGATCTGCCTCCTTGATCTGTTGCCAACAAGGGGCTTGACAGAAAAGTTGTGAGATGTGAGGTTACTGCCTTTTGTGGTCTCTGTCATTAATACCCCCTTGGCAGCAGGGAGGATTTTTCTGCCTGCAACCTAGGGCAGCTGATGAAGCCCTCCTGCTAGCCCAGGCTCTGGTCCTGGCTGATTTTAAGGCCTCTCTTGATCCCCTCTACAGAAAGAGAAGCTAGAAGACCTGATTGCAAGGCATTTTGACCTTTGCTTTGGGATCCTTGCAGACTGAAATATTTCCATCAGACCAAAGCACAGAGCTCTCTCTAATGAGGATTTGTCAAGACCTTCTGTTTGATAAGGGGTAGATTCTGTGGCTGTGTCAATTTCCCTTCTCACTGATGTCCCTGTGCCCTTTGATAACACAGATCACACACACACACAGTGTGTCTTTCATGCTCTAGAGCCTTGTGGGCAGGGGTTTGCCAAGCCATCATTAATATGCACCTCTGTGCAGTTGGTGGAGAAAATGCTAGAAATGAAGGAGCTGATGTTCCCTTTGATGTGAGCTCAGGAAACCTACCACACACTTTAAGATAGTCCTCCAGAGAAAAAGTCTTCAAGAACAAACTAGTCACTTGAATCATCAGGATTTCAAAATTGCAACTATTTATTGTCGTTCTAAACATAAAAGATCTTCCTTTAACATCAGCCAGTGCTGTACTCTGGCCTGGATGAATTCTTCTAAGACGGCACTGTAATGGTGCGGGTTTTTTGGTTGCAAAGAATGGAGGTCTATTCTGGAAAACCTGAGGATTTTTGGGAGGCTAGAGACTAGGTCTAGAAATAGAGAAGCCTCCATGAATCTAGATATGGGCAGGACCACTTAGCAGCTAGGCTGAACATTACATCTGGGATAAATTTCCTCCACCAATTTTCCCTTGCTGCTGCCCCCCTTGAAATCTTACACAAGGAGAGAGGCTGTTGGGTAGAGTTTGGTATATGGTTACTCCTTGGGTAGTGAGGATCAGTTTGGACAATGTGAGAGGTGATTCTTCACTGCATCAGTGTTGCTGTTAACCAGGAATAGCTATAGACCAAGTGAGTCCACATCTTGCTGTAGTCAGCGAGTCCCATTCCTTCTATTTCCCTCTTAAATCTGCATCTATTTGGCCTGCCCCAGGGTCTCCATTGTGGTGCTGTGTACTGCAGTAGGTTTGGAGGAGTAAATGAAATAATATATGAAATGTCTCTACATGCTGAACATTGAGCTGAAAGATGTTAGCTGCATTTGAATTGAACAGACTTTCTAAGTGATTTCTACCCTTGTCTCTTTCCCTGCCATCTATGTTCTATACCTCAGCCAGTGTGGACTTTCCAAAATGTAAATCCAATCAGGTCATGCCTAGTCTCAAAAACACTAGCCTGATATCAGGCCACATAATCACATTTACTCAGTGGGCACTGATAAATGTTTAATAACTAGAGTTTTGATGTAGGAGGGGTACAGAAATATATGCTAACACATATATATGTGAGTCTATGATAAATTGTACTAATCTAACAGCATGCACAGTCTTTACAAACAACAGTAACAGGAGACCCGCTCCAAGGTGTGAATACCAGAAGGCAAGGGTAGTATGCTGGGGGCTGATGACTAGTCTTTAAATCCAAAATACCTTCATTGTTCTGTCTTTGGACCACTATAGGAAAAGATGAGATCTTCAAGTTGTTTCAGATTGGGGTTTTTTTTGTTTTTTTTGTTTTGTTTTGTTTTTTTATTGTCTTTTTTTTTCTTAAAATATTTTAAAATTTACATATACTTGCCATTAATTGTAATCCCCATGTATTCCCCATCACCATCTCACCAGTGCACCATCACCTCAGTCCCTCGTGTTCCCATCCTCCCTCAACCCTCCTCCTCCCCTCCCCACCAGGTATCCCCCAGATTGGGGTTTTTTAAGTTAAAGTTCCTAGCATTCATGACTTTTAGAAACCTTCATTCTAAAATATAAAAATATTTGCTGCTGGAAATTCAGAGATAGAAGAGCAGTGTTCAGAAAATGCATCCAGAATGTTCTCCATGGCCTCTAAAACACCCACACTGTCATAATCCCTGTGTAGATACCGAAATTCCACAATGGAAATGTTCTTTGTGAATAGAAGTGGAAATAATTTCTGCTGGGTAATCCTGCAGCTTTCTAACCTAATATACAGACTTAAGGCAAGTGAATATTCTTTAGGAGAAAGTATAGCTCCAGGAATCCAGTTTTCTCTTGGAAAAGTTGGCAGAGCTGACATCATTCTTCTTGTGTACCATGGGTATTTCCACTTGGTGAGAGCTGTTGCCAACCCCTTTGCTCCCAGGCATGGCAATAAGTGAACAGCATGTTGGTCTCGTTAAACTGGAGAAGGCTCAGCTTGGAATCTTATCATTTCTCTGGCTTTTTTCCCTTTACTCATAAGGTTATTTATCTTTTTGCTTCTCTTAATTCTGTGCAAGGACAATGTATAATTTAGATTAATAGACAACACGCGGGAATAGGGCAGCCCTATAATCTCTGGAAATCGGTCCCATCCAAAACTGTACTTCAGGTCCCACTTCCCGTCACTTCTCTAAGATGTTGGCAAGAAAACTGAAGGCATCAGCATCAGAGCAAAACTGGACAGGGCATAGTTTCTGGGCATGTACCTTTATTTTACAATATCTTTGCTTCTAAGATTTGACCTGAGATTTTCTTCCAACCTTTTGTAAATAGCGCTTTTCTTCAGATCTAATCATTTCATTTTAATAAGAAACTCCTTATTAAGCTCTTCTATCTCTGAATTTCCAGCAGCAAATATTTTTATATTTTAGAATGAAGGTTTCTAAAGTTTAATTTACTAAGGATTCACTAAGCACTCACTACCTGTCACAGGTAGAAGGCCGTGTGTGTGTGCTAAGCTTGTGCGAAGTGCCCATATCAGGGGAAGGTTTATAGGAGACTTCAGAGATGACCTATGAATTCAAGGTTTTTAAGAGAACGTTTCACCCTAGTAAGAAAGTGAATGAAAGGAGGAAACTTACCCCCTCCAGCATATCCAAAAACAGTTATGAACACCCGGGTCATCTAGGGGCAGAATAAGGAGAACCCAGCATGGCAGAACAACCAGGAAAGGACTATATGGGCTATACTGGGGGAAGGAGGGATGGGAGATTGAGACTTCTTTTTTAATCAGGAAACTCTTCTTTTTCAAATGAAATTTCCTGCAGAGTTCAGACAAAAGCAGTGAGGACACACCTTGCTGTGGTGGGGGAGGGGGTTATAGAACAGTTTGCACTGAGTCTTCCTGCTTCTTCCATCCTCCCACTCTACAGGGAGCCACTGTGTTATGCTACAGAGCCCAAGGTTACCCTGAACAGGATTTTGAAAACTATGGGCAGTGGGACCTTTGGAAGTTTTTGTGTAAGAAAGAAAAAAATAATCAAGGGGTTTGTGTGTGTGTATGTGCGCGCGCACGTGTGTTTAACCAGCATTAGCATGGAGATAACTTGAATCTGGTTATAAGGTGCTGTTAGACTCCTAGAGAACTGAAACAGAACCAACAGAAGATATAAACACATATATAATAAAAATTGAACTTTTGTTGATTGGAATTGGCTTATATGATCATGGAATGGGCAAGCTGGAAAAGCAGGGAAGTTGGTGGTCTCATTCAGTCTGAGTCCAAGACCTAAGAACCAGAGTGTCGATGTCCATGGGCTTGAAAAGATGGTCACCCCACTTCAACACTTTGTTAAGTCGCACTTTCTCCAACTCTCCTTCCGTTGGGCTCTCAGCAGACTGCATGGTCACCTCCACCAGTGCCAGTGAGTTTCTTTACTCAGGCTACTGATTCAGAGGCTAATCTCATCCAATAGACCTCCTCACACTCATACCCAGAAATAACATTTACCAGCTAACTGGGCATCCTTAACCCAATTAAACTGACATACAGAATTAACCCTCACAAGAGGCAGTGTGCTAGGCTAGGCTAAGCAAGGCTCTTGGGGGAACCTGGAAATCAGGGCCTACTCTGAATCCTGTCTGCTCCCCAACTCAACCTGGAATCCCCTTTATAATTTCATCTTTCTGTGACTGCCCAGACCTGCTTGATGATTGCAAGTGACAAGGGACTCTGTACCTCCTGTGGTTTGCTCTACCTTTGGATTTGACTTCTATTAAGATAATTATGGCTTGGGGGCTGCATCCATCTGTTGTTTTTCTCACTGCTTGAGTTAAAGAACAAATGTAAATCCTCTTTCAATGGCAGTTCTTGCATGTATCCCTGTTTTTTCAACTCTCAGCATGTCAGGTTCTGTGCTGTGTAATAGTGTTGCAAACTGATTAAGCCCTTACCCTCAAAGACAGTACTGCCTGGGGGGGGAGGGGGAGGGTCAGGATGCTAACATACTACTATAGACCTGTGAGGACACTGATTAAGGAATAAACAATTCCATTTTGGTGGGTGTTGGGAGACTGGTGAAGCCAAAGGGAGACACATTTACTTACTGTATGAGTTTTGTGAAAAAAGAGAGCGAATGGAAAAGATGGTAGGGAAAGAGCAGCAGGCAGAAGGAAGCAAGATCCTGCACAGGGAGGTGTGACAGCCCCCTGCAGGCTTTGTCTCCACTCAGTCTCTGACCTGAACTATGGAGCACAGTGGTTAAGAGGATGTGCAGTCAGGCTGCTTGGGTTCATGACTTGACTATTCCATGTATTAAGCTGTTCCATCTTGGGAAGGTTAGTGGAACTGTCCATGGCTGTGTTTCCTCCTAGTGCTTTTTCCTACTTTCCTGGGTTGTTGTGGAAATCAATCATTTGTTATGTAGAACAACTAAAACACAGGGCCTCCCTCACAGTAAATGCTCCATAAGTGGCATTCTGGAGTCTGGATTGCTTTGCACACACAGTGGTGAGGAACAGCAGGCTATAGGTTCTACAGGAACTTAGAAACAGGTTTGTCTGGAGGCAGGTAGGGGCTGGAAGGATGCAGAAAGCAAGAGGAAGAACTGAAATTCACCCTGGTGATCATTTCCACTTTAGCAGAGCTGTGACAGATATTATCTGGTGTCCTCTTGGTGGTGGGCCAGGGGTCATCTCGGCTTAGATGACCTGTCCTGTCACTCCTGGCTGCTCAAGGGCTTTTTGCAAAGGTGCTTTAGGACAAGTGCAGGAGCAAGTTGTTCTTGATGGCAGTTGGAGTTCCTGGCACAGGGAGTGTAGATTCCAGGAGAAACCACAGGGAGCTGGAACCTCCAGGGCTTGGCGTGTCTTTGAAGTTAAAGCCCCTGGGCAGCTGTGCACTTAGGGGAAGGCCAGAGGCCACCGGCTCAACAAGGTCAAGCAATCCCAAGCCCGAGACAACATGCCCCACAGGCCAGGAGGCCAGCCTGAAGTCCTGGCTTGGATCACTTAGGACTGGACCTCAGGGAACAAGGGAGACCAAAATACTTTTCACTGATATGGTTGAGTGAGTATTGAGATTGGAGTGAGAAGATTCTAGTAACTGTGACCTGAACCAGCCATTTAAATCTTGAGTCTGCACCTCCTTTCTCTCACCATAAAGTAACTGTAACAATGAAGCCAGCCTTACCCCCAATATAGCGTCTATTCAAAGGCAACTATGGGGTGTCACATGGAATAAGGGAATGAAAGTACTTGCAAAACTGAGAGAGCCCGCAGCTCCTGAAAGTGCTCTCGTCTCCTCACCTAACTGTAATGTCTAAGATCTTCCTACTAATATCCCTCACACATTCTTGTTCCTTCTTCCTTTCTCTTTCCTTTTCTTCCTCCCCTACTTCCTTAAGTATTTGGGATCTCAGATTAGCTACCACTTCCTCACAGAAGATTACCCTACCCCCAGATTGAGCTGGGTACCCCATTTAAAGCACCTGTTCTACCACTATCACAGTACATTTTTTTAAACTCTATTAGAATTGCCTTTTTAAGTAATTGCCTCCACGACAAATTATATTAACTTCTCAAGGGTGGAGTTCTATCATCATCCAGGTAGGAACCCCAGCACTACAAGCCTAGGGTTACATATCTGAATGAAATGAATTGCTATGCACATGTAAATGACTTGTCATAATGGAGGGCAGCCGACATCTGGCCTGTGACTCCCTTATTCTGGTTTCTCTATTAGGGGCTGGAATACAAAGATTACAAAGAATATAAAGACAGGAATACTTGATCCCCTTCACACTCAGAGCAGAGTAGGAAAGAATGGCATCCAGGTGGGTACACAAAGTACAAACCAGTGAACCATAGCAGAAGTCCAGGACAGACAGCAAGAACTCGGGGCATTGTGAGACATGCTGAGGTAAAGGTGAGACCCCGGGCTCATCTAATGGTGTGTGGTGGCAGAGAGAGCACTGTTGCAATCTGTTGGCAGGTGCCATGGGTCTGTCTATAGGAAAAGCCAGGGTGTGAGTCCTCTGTGTTGGGCAAGTGAGGAGGGGGCTGACAGTAGTAGAATGACTCAGACCACCTATAACTTCGGGAAAAAATTACTTCATAAAATGATTCTTAGCCACTGAGACAATGTTAGATGTCAGAATAAAAGGGTGTCTTACCTAATTCTTCATTCCAGTTCTCTTCTCTACAAAAGGAATTTATTTTCCCTGCTCCTTCTCCTAAAATAAACTCCAGGAAAAATGACGACATTGATCTGTTTTAGAAAGAATGCCAACGTTCCATCATCCTCACGTAGACTTGCTTTTAATTATGATCTTTGAGATCAATCTTGCTTTTTCCCTGCCTTTTGTGAGCTGCTTCACCCAACTTCTTTGGTGAAGATGGAAAGAACAGGCCCTATACTGGAAGACAATTTGCAATTATTTCTGACCTTTGAGTCTCTTATTCTTCACATTCAAGATTCTTCATATTCAGGCAAGGTCTTTGATTCTAATTCTGGCTTTAATCAGAGCCACATGGAAGGCTGAGTGTCACCTTTGAGGTGTCATTTCCCAATCCTCACCCTTCCCTCACCATAGAACCTCCTATAAGAATCTTTAATTTTTCATTTACAATATCTTTGGTAGTCATCACTTTTTAAATCCCCAACCCAATTCTAGTTTAAGATCCTACCAAGTATCAACCCATGATTACAAGGGCATTCTCAATAGAGTCATGATTAAGGAAGAGGAATGAAGAGACAGGGGCCAAAAGAGGATATGTACAGTTGAAGATGTGCAGTAGGTAGGACTGACTGATCAGCTAGCAGAGAACATCTGGTGTTATGGCAATTGGTTTAAAAACCCCATCTCTCTGACTTACAAGAAACCCCATTCAGGCAAAGTCCTAGTCTAATCCTATCTATCAGGTCCAGTAGCATAGTATGTTGAAAGAAAATAGAGAAAAGGCCAAAGCAGGAAAACAAACTAAGTATTGCAAAGTCAAGTTTTCATACTCTAAGATTTTTACAGCTTTCTAAGAATTGTGGGTCATTCTCTTATTCCATCTGGCCATGTAGTTCTTGAATGACAGACAAGATTTGAACTCAGGTCTTTAAAACATGGGACTTTGTATGAAGGGTGGATGAGCAGTGTGACACATACTTGAATTCTTCTCAACATTCTGTGACCCTGGAATTTTTTGCCAATATATTTTCAGGAGGTGTCAAACCTTTGACTCAAACTGACATAGTGTTCTATTTGTTCTCCTTTTTAAAAAGATAGGTCTGCTTCTGGCCTGGGTAGTAAGCTTGTATATTTGAGTCATATTCAATCAGGTATTCAACCTACTGGTTTTTGTTTATCAGCTCTCTTCTGACATGCCAGATTTAACCTTATACTAATTTGTGCTTCACTCTTAGGCCAGACAGGTACAACTACCTGCATTTTCAGATTAGAGCTAAATTAGGCATTGAAATATGGTCACATATGTAAGAGCACCTGCATTTAGTCATCATCCTGTTTTCAAATGCTAGCCTAAAGTCTTGGCTCTTATCTATATTTAAAACTGACATTGTTAAATGCATAAGCACATCTGAATTATTTATATTTAGGTTTATACAGTCTCCAGCTGCAACCATATATTTCAATATCTTTAAGTTCCACGTTGCCATCTGGACCAGATTGCTGCTAAATCAAATCAGATAAGCGTTACCTTTCCACTACCTCTGATTTATACCAACCATTCATTTCCAAAAGCACAGCTCTGTTAAATCCAATCTACTTTCAAAATGCTTATGAAATTAGCTCAGTTTTGTGGATTTGATATTCGTTTTCTGAAGACTCAGCTTTGAAAAGGCCATTTGATAGAAAAGCACTGTGGAACCAGCAGAGATAGGATACTAATTTCATTGATTATTGTGCACATCTTCTGAGCCTGACTTCATCCAATTAGTCAGAAGTTTTCTCTAATCAAGTTGTTGTGCGCAGTTTATAGACAACAGAAATAGAATATGCAGTTTTAAGTGTTAGGATGTTCCCTATAATTTAATCTGGCATCTCTCTGAGATGGAGCAGGGATTTAGCCAAGTATATAAAAGATGAATAGAGAAACTGAACTTTCAGAATTGTATTTTTGTCTACACGGATAGTACTTTTCCTGGAAGAAAAAAAGGTTACATAACAAAATTGGCATCCATCATTTTCCACCATGAAAGTGCAGGTCCAAGATCCTTATTGGTGAAAACAATAATGGCCCATAATTTTGTCAATACAGTCGATCTATCTACATCTTATGTAATGCATCAGAGTATTTTACACAGAAAGAGAGAAGGATGGAGAGAGGAGAGGGAGTTTAAAAAAAAAAAGGGGGGGGGGGGTGGGGAAGAGGAAAAGAANGAGAGAGGAGAGGGAGTTTAAAAAAAAAAAGGGGGGGGGGGTTGGGGAAGAGGAAAAGAAGAGGAAGATGTAAGGAGGGAAAGGGGAACCTAAGCCCAAAATACATAACACCAAGGTGATGGGAACCTGGATGACATGTAAATATTACATTTATTTTCACCAATCACCTACAGATATTATCTTTGCCTTTCTCAACATGTATAATTCTGATCTGAATTCATTTAACAAGTCTCATGGCTAAAACGTGAAATATTTTCTAAAGAGCTCCACTGAATAGTCCATCAGCAAGCAATGGGATGATGTCTTAAGTGGCTACATTTTAATCCTTCCTGTATTTTGAAAATGGGCATGGGAAGGGGAGATACTGAAAGAAAGGGTTTGCATATGAGATTCTATTCCTGAATAGCAGAATACAAATGCTAAATGTAGGAATGAAAACCTGTTCTTCCTCAGTATGACTTAATGCTAATTTTCTTACACACACACAAAGGGAATATATACCTCTGTTTAATGATAAATTACCATTTATTGTAAATGTGCCATATGAAGGAAGCCATAAGTCATTGTTATGGACCTATTAAGGTTCATTCTGCTTTACCCTGAATTAAATAAAAATGTGCACTTTAGGATAATTCACTTTTATCTCAAATGTTCTTTTTGCTGGACTTGTGCCTACTAGATTTTTCCATCACCATGCTTAGGAGGCAAATACTTGACTTGCAGGATAGACCCCTCATTGTAATTACCAGTCGTCCTTCATTTCTGTCCTAGGCATAGGAGGTGGCTTTTAATCCGACTTAATTGCTCTTGTTGTGATGTGTGAAAACCAAACTTTCATCTAGGCTAGAAGGAAAGTTGAGTCTCCAAGTATGTTACTTTAACATGTCGTGCAGAATAGAAGAGGAAGAGCAAGAAAAGAACCACATTTAGCTGAATGGGAGGTGTGTATACCCAGAGCGTTTGGGAGACAGTTATTCTTTAAAAAATAAATCAATTTAAAAATTAGACTTCTTAGATGAAGAAGCAGCAAAAACACATTATAAGCCTCTTGAGAAAATAATAAACCTTGCTCCAGGAAAGAAAAATATCAATTTTAAAGTAGAAAAGCAGAGAGATGGACTTAGCTAATGCAATGGTTATTAAAAATATCCAAGTGTAGTCATCTTTGAGTGGGGGGCATGTATTTCTGGCTTAATAAATAAAACACGTGTGGGCCTCCCCGGTGGCGCAGTGGGTTAAGCAACACACTGTGAAGCGAACCACAGCCACTGCAGCACGAGTTCGATCCCTGCTGCCGGCTAGGGAGGGGACCCACATGTCGCGGCGGACCTCTCCTGCTGTGCCCGCTGCTCCCCTCAGCAGTGTACTTCCGTTGATCTGCCTGTTCTGCTCCCTGCTCTCTGTGGTGAATCCTCTCACCCCCCACACTTCTGGCCTGTGCCCCAGTGCTTGTATGCATAAATAAATACATCTTTAAAAAATAAATAAATAAAACACGTGTATTTAAAAGACAGTTATTTTTTTTGAAGGACATGTTCTAGAGACTCACACCCAATGATTTCTAATGATTTTCTGATGCTATAAAAGTTACCAAGGAGAAACCCAGCTCCTGATCATAGGAAAATGTGATCAACCACAAGAACTTGTAACTGAGATGGCATTTCTGACACGTGCGCGAAGGACAGGGAAATACTATCACTACGGCTGCCTGTCAGAAGTCACCAATTCTTTGTTCCCAGGCCATAATGAGAAGTCAAATACTTAAAAGGCAAATGAAAGAACAAAGAAGCCAGAAAAACCCAGTAGAAAACACTTAATATTCTGGTGATAGGGCTTGATAGTAGTATTTTCTTTGGAAAAAGAAAAAAAAAGTTAGTTGGGATCGAGGTGCAACCATTCAAGAAACAAAAATTATTTGTAAATGTAGAATAAGACCCCAGCTATATTCCAGAAAAATAGCATATTGCCAATCCCAAGAACTAATATTGAATATTACCAAGGATGAAATGTTTTTAGAAGAGAAAAACAGAGGGTAAGTAAAGGACAGACCAGAAAAAATTATTTTAAGTATAAAAGTGTGTGTGTGTGCCAATTAGTAATAAATATTGTAGGAATAAAAATAGCCTTCGGCATGAGGAAAGAAGGTTACTTGGTAATTAAGGAAATTGAGACGCTTCTAGGACATCTGAAATATAGGGAAGGAAGATAATGAACGCATAATTGCAGATAAAAATTATAAGAGTGTCAAAAATGACTGAGGAGTGCTGGAGTTGCAAATGAAATGGAAATATCAAAGCAGTGCAGATAACATATTACTCGTGTCTTAATTGCTGAAGATAAAAAGCAAAAGCAAGGAACGATGACAGCAGAGTCAGAGAGTAGAGTTCATACTAGTCTTTAAGGGTCACTCCCAAGAGGGCAGATCTCAAAGTGACAGCCCTGGACAGGATGAAAAGCAATTTATTCCAAGGTATTCATCCCCGAGACAGTAAATTTGTAAAAACTGGAACAATCTGTATATTGTCTTTTTTTTTTCTCCCAGATTGAACGATACAAAATTACTGATATTCAATGGGTATTGGCCATCTCATCTGGTTCAACTAATAGAATGCTCACTGCTTAAAGTTAAGATCAACCATTTGCAGATTATTCCTTGGATCCTTTATGCAAACAATTTTAGAATTAATTTTAAAAAAATAAAGCATGGATAGCTCAAAGCTAAACTCATCCTAAGCATGTTTGCATTTCACTGAACATGGGCATGTGTAGTATGTGCTCCTGAGGGGAGTCTCCACCTCTTTTCTACTTCATGTCCCAGATGCACAAACACGCAACTAATGTTGATCACTGAGTGATCATTAACATAAGAACCCAAATAAAGTTTGTGCTGAATTGCGATGTGAATTATTTCTTTAGGTGCGACAAAGAAGTGAGCTTTTAGATTAGAACCTGTCTTACAGTCCTAGTCCACCTTTCTGGCGGTCATGGTATACAATATTAACAGTGTCTCCATGCCATTCTCCCTATCAGAAGCTCCTTAACAACAAAATAAGTCATCAATACGGAACACCATTAAGTGAGCATAATTCTGCTTGATGGATGTTAACAAATATTTACATTAAAGGGAACATTTTAACGTCCCTCCGGGGGTTATTCTAGAAACTAACAAGACAAGACAGTTATTTTCAGCAACAGCCAAACAATTGGTATTTGATAGAGTTGTCTGATTCACTGATAATTAAAATTATAAATGAGTCTTGTTTGGCCTGAGTGATTCTGTTCATGCTCTGGTGAGTCTGCCCTTTAAGTACTGGGGCATGTAATTAAACCCCTCTTTGACCTTTGAATATCATGGTGACCACATCTAGGCTGTGACATCCATGGCCTAGATAAGTGCTTAGAACCAGATGGTGTTTTCGAACAGAATTAACACAGGCTCCTATTACCATTCCTTGGCTCATCATACACTACAGAGAAAATGACTTGGGAATGTCGTATCTCAGACACATTACGCTACCATATTCCAGAATTTACTTTTATTCCCTGAAAAACTTGATACATGGATGACTCGATTTTTTTTTCAATTTCCTTTCCTTTGTTTTCTACTTTTGCTTTGTGTCCTGAATAACAATCTCTTATATTAAGAGTATGGTGTGTGTTTCATGTGACTCTTTAGTACTTCCAGGTATTACTAGGTTGAACCATGTTCAGTTTGTATTTAAACCATAAGTTGGATTCCCTATGTGTCAATATTTAGATTTAGAATTTTGGCATTGTAGTACTTAATACCTGGTAATAAGAGTATCCATTCCAAACCTTTCATTTTAAAGATGAAAAAATTGAAGCACACCGATATGAGAGGTTAAATGACATGTCAAAGAATACCCCTCTTATGTGTAGGGGTTTGGGGTTCAAGACTCAAGTCTCATGGTCCCACTGTTTCAGCTTCTTTATTTCTCAAAATGACCCATAGATGGTGAGAGTGTTCTCACAAAAACCAAAGTTGAATAGCTTCTTCTACTCTTAAGTTCTCCCTCATAATTATTTCCATACAATATTTTCAAGTCATATTCTGTGAAGCCCTAGATTGTTTTTCTCTCAAAAATGACACATGAGATTATCTGATGGTAGGATGCAGAATCATCCTAGGTCTCACTGTTTACTACTAGAGGGTCTTAGAGCAAAACCAATTAGGTAGGAAGGTGGTGGTTGGAAGGGGAGTGGGAATGGGTGATCCACTTTAATTCTGACCAAATCAGTTGTACTTTTATCTCCTTTAATTATATGTTGATATTCCACATAAGAATTCATATGAAAATAAGTTTAGAAATACCCATTAACTCTACAAGTATCTGGGATATCATATGTGAAAATGTTTACCTGAACTCAGGGTCTAGAATAGTAGATGTTTGACCCAGTACTCTCCAAAGCTGAAACAAGCTGATGGGCTCATTGCCCACCAGCTTTCTGCCCTCTATTCCCTCCCCTCAGTTGTTACTAACTCTAAATGTTTTCTTATTTGCAGTCACAGTTTGAAGGAAACATTTCATTCTGCCACATTTCCTTTGAGACTTGTTTTAGCTGAACAGTCTCTGAGATTTGTTTATTTAAATGAACTATTTTTATACCACATAGAAATCAAACCTTGGACAACTTTCTTTATGTTAGATCTGTTACCACCACCCAGTTAACTGGAAAAGTATCACTGAATAACTTTTAAATAAACTAGACATGAAGTCAGATGACCCAGAAGCCAGAAATGATCTGCTCACCATGGGCCACACACAGAAATGCTCATTTTCACCAGCTATCCCAATGAAGGAACCAAACTGGTATATTTGTTGAAGTGACATTTTTATGAGCAATATACATCAACCGAGAGAGCAAATTACTTATGTCTGTGGAGAAAGAGCCAAGGTTTATACATACCCTTGGGAAAGCTACTGAAGGGAAAGAACAAACTAAGAAGAGCAGATCTGAAATAGATATCAAAAGATGTAAAAGGAATATTCTAAAGGAAAAAAGACGCAGCCTGCCTGCCATGTAACATTTGCCAAAAGCCTCGCTAGTTCAGTGCCACCTCTATGTGGGTGACTAAACACCACCCATTAGTGCAATTTGTTTTCTTGACATAACAGCTAAATTATGGATATTGATGTAAATTATAGTAGATAAGTATTTGATGCATTAATTAAAACTCGATGAGGGTGACTTCTGTCACATAAACTGTCCAAAATAAATCCACATTTTAAATCCTAAGATAGTGGCGTTATCAAGAGCAAACCTCAAGTAATGATTGAGATTACTTTAAGATTTTATCTGAGTGGCAAAAATAAGTTGTTTGAGAGAGCA
Source organism: Galemys pyrenaicus (assembly GCA_019455555.1). Classification (NCBI taxonomy): domain Eukaryota; kingdom Metazoa; phylum Chordata; class Mammalia; order Eulipotyphla; family Talpidae; genus Galemys; species Galemys pyrenaicus. The sequence goes on from JAGFMF010011862.1 coordinate 6,081,401, forward strand.
TTCTATTTTTTTTTTTGTTTGGGTCAAGTAATACTACAAAATATTAACTGATGTAAAAAAAATTATCTTGCCAAAGACGATAATTGAAATAACAGCTAGCATTTGTGAAATATTTATATCTCTGGCACTGTGCTAGCTTCTTTACATGCATTAACTCATTTATTTCTCACAAAACTCTTAGGTACTTAATAGCTCATGTTATCAGTGAGGAAACATACAGAAAAATTTAGCAACTTGCTCAAGATTACACAAATGCCAAGTGGCAGAAATGGGACTTGAATCTAGATTCTACTCCAGCCTTCTGCAAGAGAACTTTCTGCATTGATGAAAATTCTCTATACTGCATTCATTAAAATGGTGACAACTAGCCACAGATAACTTTTGAACATCTGAAATGTGGTCAGTGCTACATTTATTATCAATTTAATTTTATTTAAATTTAGATTTATATGACCACCTGTAGACTATGGCTACATTACTGGACACACAGATGTGGGGGTGATGTGCTTGACCATTGTGTTTTGCTGTAAAACTTAAATTATTGTCCTATGGCATGTAACTCTTTAAGAACGGGCAGCATCAGCCATCAGTTATACATTCATATACTGTTTCTCTGGAGATCCCCAACTGATATATTTCCTCTATGAAGCTTTAGTAGCCTAGATAAACCGCATTTGTCTCATGCCCTACACAGTACTGTAAAATGCAAAAACAAAAGACACTTTGGCCTCCCTGGTGGCACAATGGGTTGAGACAGCACTGTGGAGCATCTGTGGCACTGCAGGGCGAGTTCGATCCCCGGCCAGAGAGGGGACCCACATGGCGAGGCAGACCTCTCTTGCCTCACCTGCTGCTCCCCTCAGTGTATTTCAGTCGATGTGCCTGTTCTGTTCCCCGCTCTGTCTCTGAATCCTCTCACCCACACCTCCTCCCCCCACCCCCACACACACACCCCGTTCCTCTGGCCTGTGCCCCTGCTCTTGTATGCATAAATTAAAAAAAAAAAAAACCTTAAACAAACCCCCTGCACTTGCTCTTCCAAGAGATTTATATTCATGTGTCTCTTTCCCTTCATCAACCTCAAGGATGGAAGGAAATAAGCCCAAGTGGTAGATATTAACCAACAGATAAAGTGAAAATAGCACGACCTGTAGAAACCACTAGACAGGGTTTAAATGCCTATCCTTTCACATATTGGCTTTAGGTGAACAAAGAAGGACTAATTTATTTAGATTTTATGAATCTTTGCTGTTTCATTTATAACATGGAAATGGCGATGCTTACTCTGCAGGATATAATTATATTGACATGGCTGTAACAAATTGTCTAGGACTTTGCTATTCCAAAGTGATGGCGCCTGCTTGGGTCCTCTGTCCAGTATCTGTTACAGGGTAATTTTAATTATTAAAGTTATCTATAAAATTCCACCCTCACTCCATCAATCTCTGAAGTCTATCTAGGTGCTCCAGGGTCACAGTCTATCTACCTAGGAACAAATTGGTTCAGGGGCTTCTGCTTTGCCTTCTGCGTCTTACATTCATTTACTCAACAAATATTTACTAAAGTCTTACCATGTGTCAGCCACTGAGGACCAATGAATAAGACAAATGAGGTCTCTGCTTTCAGTGGAGTTGATATTATAGGTGAGAAAACAAGCGAAGTACATTTCTATGAAGTGGTGAAGAATGCCACCAAGAACATACAACAGGTTTGGCTTAGAAGATGTAGGTGGAAGTTGGGCGTGCCTTAAGGACTCTCAGGAGGGATGGCTGAGGAAGTCTGCAGACAGAATCCATTGGCCTCATAACCGCTTCTCTGCTCCATTCTTAGAGGTAGTGCTCTGGTCAGTGGCTGGAGGGATTTGGCATTGTCTTGGGAGGGGCAGGCTTCTAGTATCCTGACTCTGTTCCACATTCTCCAACTCTGTTCAGCTACATCATCTGGTTCCCAAAACAAAGTCTCCTAGCTTTCCAGAAACCAGAACCCTTGGGTTCTCACCCAACCCCTTCTATTCCAAGATGGTCAAAGTGTTACAGGGCAGTGAAAATAACACACACACACACACAATATAAATCTTTAAATATTTTACTAAATTTTCTGAGTTAAAACCCAACAGCATGTTAAAAGTTAGCTTTAAATTTAAAAAAAAAAAAAACTCCAAAAAAAAGCCTAAGGTTTATTTTTCTAGTTTTCTAGTTAGCCTAGCTACTTAACTCCACCCTCAGGTCCCAATAATCCACTCTTCAATAATCATCAAATTTATAGTTTTAAAACATTAATAGTTTAAAGTAAAAATTAAAGTTCACAAACCCATCTATATAATCTATTTAAAGCTACTTTCCCCTAACAAACGCATTCATTAAGACGTATTCTGTCTTCTAGGCCTTTTGCTCAGATACTTTTAAATCTTCAAAACGAAATTTTACCCACGATCAGACACCAGAGCTCCCCCACTTAATCAGTTACAGGGCAAGAAGAGGGGCACCCAGATCCCCCAAGCCTCTATGTAGGTTCTGCCACTCCACCTCATCAAGATAAAACATATATGACCTTTAATGGAAAGGAACTTTAATACAATCAGTGAACAATATAGAAAAGACAAAGAATAAAGTTACCTAATCAAGCAGCCCAAGTTACCTGTCCCTTCTTGGGCAAAAGTCCAGCCAAACAGGATTCGCCCAAAGCAAGCCAATAAGCTTGCCACAAGTCTAACACATTCAGCAGGGGCCCATAGAGAGGAGCAGAAACAGACAAGTCTGGGAAGGAAAGAGCAAATCAAACCAAGATAAAAGCTGCCACTGTTAACCTCCCACGGGTCTCTCACCTGCATCTGTTCCAACCAGTCCAGGACCAAGAAACTAGCGCAGTTTCTTCACCTGTCTCTGCCATTTTTGCCTCTTCCAGGTCTCCTCCTTGCTCACCATCCTGCTTCCTTCTTACTTCAGTGCCCTCTCTAGTTTCTTCTCCTCCCTGCTCAGCTCCACCCTCCTTTGGGTGGGGCAGAGAACCTGGAACTTCCCCTTTTCCTGGGCACCACCCCTGTTACAAATCTATGCACCTTGCGCTTTGATATTCACCATGTGTGCTCATCGAGTGAGGACCGCCTTGAGGGTAGTAAGACCCTAAGTTGAGAGAGGAGGACCTGGGTTTGAGATTGGCTTTTCCACTTATTTGTTTGACCCTAGACAAACAATTTTTATATAAATTAATGACATACCATTATTTTACATTCTTTATTTTTTCACAATATAGGATTTCTCCCCTCAGGTAAACCATAGTTTTCCCACTACCAAAGCACTGGTAGTCCTCCATCATAGGCCATTGTGCTCTCTTTCCCCTGCTTTTCTCCCCTCCCTCTCTCCCCCTTCCCTCATGGATGCTTCAGATCGATGATCAGTTTTCAACAAAGTTTGTCATTGTCCCATCCTTTTGTTTGTTTTCTCTATCCCACATAGAAGTGGCACCACCCAGTAATCTTTCTCTTCCTGGCTCACTTCACTGTGGTAGATCCCTTCCAATAAGCCAAGATATGGAAACAACCTAAATGTCCCCAAATAGATGATGTGTGTGTGTGTGTGTGCACATATTTACACCCACCCCCCACCACCACCACACACACACATTGAAATACTGATATCGTAATTTCAGGTTTTCAGGCCTAGTCTTTTAGCCAGGAATGTATCCCATGCTGTCATCCACTAGACCACCAGGGGTTGGTGTCTACGAAGCCAAGGAAGGAACTCCACAGACAAGCAGGCAAGAAGAGGCAGATTTATTTAGAAAATAAAAAAGTTCATTGAGGAGAAAAGGAACAGAAAATAAAGTGGGACTCCCAGGCCAGTGGAACCAGGCCCTGGAGGGGCAAGGGAGTGGAAGTGGAGTTGAGCCTCAGGGAATATAGACCTTCTTACCCTAATCACTCCAAAGCTCTACTAGTTTCTTTGTGATTGGTTATTTCTCATCACTCACTCCACTATATTACATCCCTTATCTCTCCTTTGTTCTTAAAAGGTCTTTTTGCCCCTAGTCCTAGTTTCCCTTGGAATTTACTTCCCATCTCAGATCTTTCCTTATCTCTTTTGCTGTCCTTATCTCCAAAATTTAGCTCTTCTGAGGCCCCACCTGTCCTCTCCCTATGCATAATCACTCCTAAGTTGCCCTGCTTGATCTAGGCTTCAGTACTACTTGGTGATCCAAAAAAAGCCACTTGCAGCAACATGGATACAACTAGGCAAATTTCTAATGTGCCTATGCCTCAGTTGACCTTATCTGTAAAAGAGACTAGAATAAGAAGCTCTATCCCATCAGGTTCTTGTGAAGATGAAACAAGGTAATGTAGATAAACTGCTTCTAGTTATCAACAGTAACTGCTTATTGCTCTCTGGCAGTCCAATAGTAAATGGTAATGAGTCTTATTACATGAAGTAAGACTTCCAACAGTGGCTGCCTCACAAGGATTTAATGCAGATCCTAACAGAATTGAATAAAATAAAAGACTTTAGGAGTCAGAATTGGGTGGTTGAATTCTGGAAATAGACAGGTCCTACTGTAACAGGGTGATCCCCAGGAAAGGAGGAAGTTCCTGAATCCCAGTTCTGCCCTAAGTGGGTGGAGTTGAGCAGAAATAGAAATGTTGAAGAGAGGAAATAGGAGGACAGAAAGAAGGAAGAAGGAAGCAGGATGGAAAGCAGCAAGGAGATCTAAAGGAGGTCCGTGGAGCAGAGGGACATGTGAAGAAACTGCGCTTGTTTTTTGGCCTTGGACTGGTTAGAATAGATGTGGGTGAAAGACCCGCAGGAAGGTTAACAATGGCAGCTTTCATTTTAATTTTAATTTTGCTCTTTTCCTCCCAAATTTGTCTCTTTCTAACCCTTTTCTATAAATCTCTACTAAAATGTCCCTTAAACTTGTGGCAAGCTTTTGGGCCTTGTTTAAGCCAATCCTATTTAGCTAAACTTTTACCCTCAAACATAGGTAATTTTAAATGCTTAACTTAGTAACTATATTCTTTGTCCTTGCTATATTATACCCTAATTGTATTAAAATTCCTTTCCATTAAAAGCCTTCTATGTTTGTCTTAATGCGGCAAGTAGCAAAACCCATTTTAAAAAATTTTTAAAATTCTGGGGTGCCCCTCTCCCTGCCCTGTAACACTACAGTGAAGAAAACTGCTGTGGTGACAGGGCCTGGTGAAGCTAAGAAAACTTAGCAAGTCTAAAAAAATCATCAAGGCAAGGAAGACAGCCAAAGAGCAGCTGAAAATTTGCTGCTGGGTAAATTTCAAAAATACTGGAGGGGGGGGAGGGGGGGCAATGGTGTAATTTAAATAACCTTCTCAAACTCTTCCAAGTCAAAACCCCTTGGAAAAAGACTAAAGGGCTAGGGACCTTCTTCAGCAGTCAGCTGTGTTATAATAAGTCAGTCACCTAATTCTTGTCCCTAATGAAGCGTATGTGTTCATTGTACAGGAAAGCTAACTGCCCTCTGCTTAGTCATTTAACTGCTTTCTTTTTTCACTGAGGAAAGCCAGCTCTGCAGGTATAGACACAGAACCTATATCCTGTCTTAACTGATGTACACGTGGGAGGTGATGCCTCACCTGAGTGGACTGTGCATTAAAAGGTACGGAATCATCTCCAGAGCTACCTGCGTAGAGACGGCAATAATTGGCAACTGCCCAATTGGGTTCTTTCAGTTACCGGAGTGCCCTGAAGCTGTTTTCAAACTGTAAAACTCATAAAGTGAAATTTATTGTACTTTGATGTATTTTCCTAGAGTTAGAGGGTTCAGATACAATTTATTGGATAGATGTAAAACTCTTGTAGATAGGAAAATGCACTATTTTCATAGGTGCTCTCTCTGAGCTGCTTTGATCACTGTACTGAATCCAGACCTTGCTAGGAACTTCCCACTATTTCAGCATAATGGAGGGCAGGTAAACAACAACTTCAGCTCTGCAGAAATTGTACTGATATAGAGTTCTTTGGGGACGGTTCATTCCTTTGTTGGCTATTGTTAAATTAATCACTTTTAGGGTGTGTCTAGGTTGCTTTGTTAGGACTTGAAATTCCCTATAATGGCCTTTAATCTACATGTTCCCACCTCTGTGCTGTGCCTCTGGATACTTTCTAAAGCAGTATGATACTTGCGATAGCTGTTAGTACAGAAGGGTTTTTCCTTTCTATAACTGGTTAACTACTGTTAATCATTTCTACCCCCACCTCCAGTTTCTGGCCTTGTGAAGCCTCCTTTCTTTCTACTCTTAGCTTTCATTATCCTTTAGATCTTTCATTCTGATCTGTTAGGGGGAATGGTGGTCCTAAATGGATTTGGGTGTGTGGACTCCAACCCCCACTCCAGACCATCAGTGTTCCAGAACCACAAATCTGATAAGATGATTATTGAAGAGTGGATCCCTGGGACTTGAGGGTGGAGTTAAGCAGCCAGGCTGGCTATAAAACCAGAGGTGAGCCTTGGGCTTGCTCTCTTACTGAGGAGCCAGACCCCTTCCTTCGGAAGACATCTCTCTTCCTTTGGAGCCATCTCATTCGACTCAGAGCCAGCTCTCAACGTGCCATTGCTTAGATCTGGTAGGGTATTTGTGGATTTGTATCCCTCTCTTTTTCCCTTGGTGTTATTACTATTTTATTCCCCTTCTTTCATAAAATAAAA
>JAGFMF010011862.1:6088087-6199621 GCA_019455555.1 Galemys pyrenaicus
TGCCACGTGTACCTGGAGTTGGGACTTTTTAAGTCTTCTGAGCGCGCGGGTGGAGAACCCAGTGAGGGGAACCCATTTTATATTAGGGTTGCCCTGTAACAGATCCATCTTATGATTCTTTGAAAGGAGACTAGCCAAGTCAGCAAGCTTTAATAAAGTTTGTATGTAGCACCTAAATTAGGGTTTTTTATTCATTTTATTGGCAAGGTAAGAGAAATTGAAGATGACACCATGATGTCTAGCCAGCATGCCAAGGAAAAGGAATATTAACCTTAACTATGATAAAATATTTTATTTCTTGGTGAAAACTAATATTCCATTTTATATCACGTTGAGTTTATGATGCTGCTGGATATCTGCTTAAAAGGAGCACTTCGATATGTAGTCTGTATATCATAAGAGAAGCCAAGGTCAAAATAAAGATTTGAGCACATTGGCAAGGAGGTAGGTGTAACCAGAAAACAGGTCAAAATTATTTCAGGAAAGTTGTAGAATAAAACTATTAAAATATTGATGACAATGCTGCCTGAGACTACCTTTAGTTAAAGAGGTAGATAAACAAAGAGAAGCCAAGGAAGAGAACTATCTGCTATTTAGATTCAATGTAATTCAATTCAGTAGAGATCCTTTTAGTGCCCATTAAGTCTAAGGCACTATGCAAGGTCCATAGATGATGCTATATGTAAGATTCCTAAGCACTTTCCTCTAGAAAAAGCGTCCCTCCTCTTATACATATGATAATAAAGGGCTGGGAAGAGAGAAAAGGATGCACAGTCAATTTCAGAGATGATTCTACCTGGAGGCTGCCCTTTGAGACAGCATATACACCGGAGACCACTTTGTTCAAATGGATTAAATGAGTTTAAAAAAGTAACTAAGCAAATCAGTAAACAACTTTTCCCACTGAAATTGCCCTAGTTTTTTTCTAGATTGATTAAATCAACTGTTCTGGCAGAAATGACTCCTATCGTTTCCCACAACTCCCAACCTTAGATTAGACTTGCTTTATTATATTTAAATTAAATAGAAGTACAATTGTTTTTTATGGACTTGAAGGATTATAAGATTATGCTGAAATTAGAAGGGCTCTTAAGCGTCATTATGTCACAAAATTATTTTTATAGAAAAGTGACTCAGAGAAGAACTGAAGTCACTGGCTTACCCAGACTTCAGTGATGAAGCCAGGTCTAGAATGCCAGCTTCCTGCCTTCGATATTCTCTGCTATGCTGTGTTTCCCTTTTGGTAATTGTCTACAGCTGCACAACCAGTTGCCCAGTCTCCAACTTTAAAATCTAGAATAGCTAACCAATTATTTAATCAGGTTAAGTCCTTTAATTTGAAGGTCGATATGGAAGAAGAATTGGACACAATCCACTGGAAGAAAGACCAGTATTCTACAAATACCACAGAATCTTTTTGAGACTGTTGGAATTCTTTTCAGGATTGATAGATTGGGGGGGGGGTGGGGTTTATAGGTAGAAGGATGGAATGAAGAGAAAGCTTCAGAGAAGATCAATACTTTTTATATTCTATCACCCTTAAGCAGTGAGGTTGTATCTTTTTTCATATTTATCCTCAGTCATTACTTTAGCAATGGACATGATTTATATTGATGCAGTAATAACTCATGAACATATATTATTAGAGGATGAAAGCTACATTGAATCAAGTAGTGTTGAATTAAAGGAAAAATGGTTAAAGAAATTCATTCTTGGACTGAGAGATTATATGTCAAGCTGTAGCCTAAAGTGAATTTTTATAGCTCAGTTATAAACCCTTGGAAATACTGAGACACTTAACTGCGGTTGGCATCTTTATGATTAGATCAAGAGAAGAACCATCTTTAAAATACCAGATTTGCTCCAGTGGCAATTGCAGTTTGGGGCACATCCAATGAAATGAGAAAGAAAAACTGTACTGGAAGAGAAATTTCATGCATTTCAGGTCATCCAATGAATAAAGGAGATTAAGAAAAAGAGGAGCGTGAGACAGCAATATAATATATAAATATATAGGAGAGCAATTGATAACCAGTTGAGTACCAAAACAATGACAACAGATTAAAACTTATTTAACATTGACTAAAATAAGAATCCACGAAGCAATACTGATACAAACTAATAAATCAATAAAGGAGAAAAATAAAATGCTTCCTATGATAGAATGTCAAATTTACCAGTGCAGAATAAATCATGAAATTATTTAAAATACCACTTGGCTACCATCATAGTAATAATAATAATACAGGTAGAGAGTCAATATACCAATTAAAAATAATAGGTTAAAGTTTGAGAAGCAGGATATTTACATATTCTTAAAGGATTTTTACATATTATATATTCTGTGATATTGTGATTTATAATAAGAAATATATATGTATTTGGTCTTCAACCCCATTTCTGGAACTGAGCTCCAGATCCCTTGAAATTTCCCCAATAAGAATAACAAAGAGGTCTTGCTGATAGCACTTAAGGATGGGGGCTGGTTGTCAAGGGAACCAACCAAGAATGCAGGGTTGGAAATTTCAGCCCTGCTGCCTGATTTCAAAGATGGAAGAGGGTGTTTTGTGTGATAGGGAGGAAGACTGCAAATTAAATCAATTACCTATAGTCAATGATTTAATGATGATGAAACTTCTATAAAATTCCAAAGAATGGGGTGCAGAGAGCTTTCTATACTGGGGAACCAAAATCATGTGCCACCATATGGGACCCCAAACTTCATGAGTACAGAAGATCCTTTGTTTAAAAGCTTGTCCTACATATCTCACCATCCAAGAATTGATGTAGATCCTCAATATCTTTTGTAATAAACTAGTAATCTAATGGTTAAACTGGTTTTCTGAACTCTATGAATCATTCTAGCAAACCAATTGAACTCAGAGGGACTTGGAATGTCTGGTTTATAACCAGTTGGTCAGAAGCATGGGAAGCAACCTGAACTTGGAGTGGTGTCAGAAGTGGAAGACTATCTTTTGGGACTGCACCATCAACCCATGGAATCTGATCCTGTCTCCAGCTAGGTAGTGTCAGAATTGAGCTGAAATGTATTGCGACAGATTGGCCCCTGGGAAAACAGGAGGTTCCAAGTTCCTAGTCCTACCCAAAGGAGGGTGGAGCTGAGCAGGGAGAAGTTGGAGAAGAGACTGAAGAAGCAAGGAAGCAAGATGGAGAGCAGCAAGGAGACCTGCAGGAGGCACTTAGAGCAGAGAGACATGTGTGAAGAAGTTGCACTTGTTTCTTGGGTCTGGGCTGGTGAAACAGATGCAGGTGAGAGAACTGGGGGGAGGTTAGCAGTGGCAGCTTTATTCTTGGTTTTGATTTTGCTCTTTTCTTCCCAGACTTGTCTGTTTCTGACCCTTTTCTATGGGTCCCTACTGAAGTGTGTGTTTGACTTGTAGCAGGCCTTCTGGTCTTGCTTTGGGCCAATCCTGTTTGGCTGGACATTTACCCATGAGAGGATGGGTAATTTTGGATACTAGATTTGGAAACTAGTCTTTGTCTTGTCTACTGCACATTGTTCATTGTATTAAAGTTCCTTTCTATGAAAGGTCTTATATGTTTTGTCACGAAGCAGCAGATGGCAGAACCTATTTAGAATAGGCAGGTTTGGGGGTTGTGGGGTGCCTCTCTCCCTGCCCTGTAACAGTAGCACACGCAGCTGGTGTTGGATCATTGTTTGGTGATGAGGGGAAAGTCCCCCACAAGAGCATCCAGAACATTTTTCCCATTGGGCATTTCTAATTTAAAAAGAGAAAAATAGTGTCTGTAAGGTGAAGACTCTGGCAGGCACAGCCTTAAAGAAGAGCTCCAAGTTGAAACTAACCAATATTAGGACATACGAACACAGTGTACCTTCTGATTTGCGGCACTGAGGACATATCACTTCTGTGCTATTTCTCAATGAATCTGATCGTGGGGAAATTCGAAATGAGGGACATTCTACAGCATAAGTAATCTGTACTTTTCAAAAATGCCAAGATCATTTAATAAAAGGGGAGAAAATAGAGGAAATGTTTAAAATGATAAAACAATTAAGTGCAATACATGGTCCTATACTGAATGTTGGATGAAAAACATAAAATTTAGTACACATTTGACTTTGGTAAAATTTGAGTAGGTTGTAGAGTTATTACAGTGCTAGTTTCTTGATTATGACCAGTTTACTGTGCTTATGAAAGAAAACATCCATTTTTATTCAATGACATAAAAGAGCATCCACAACTAAATCTCAAATATGGTAAAGTAATAGCGTGGCATGTTTGGGGTTGCTCAGAAAAAATACATGGCATTCTTTAGTTCTTCATTCTTTACATGCACCTGAAATTATTTCAAAACAACAGTCTAAAGAAAGAAGGTAGAAGATAATGAGTTGTGATTATGGAGGAAGGAGTGTGAAGAAGAGATAAAAATATTCAGCATAAGTGAAAGAAGAAAATGAAAGATAACAAAGGAAAGTATAAAGAAAATAAGTATGCCGGGGCCTCCCTGGTGGCGCAGTGAGTTAAGCAACACTCTATGAAGCAAACCGCAGCCACTGCAGCATGAATTCTATCCTTGCTGCCGGCTAGGGAGGAGACCCACATGGTACTGAAGACCTCTCCTGCCTCACCTGCTGCTCCCCTCAGCAGTGTGTTTCAGTCAGTCTGCCTGTTCTTCTCTGCAACCCACTCTGTCTCTGAATCCTCACCCCCCACACCTCTGACCTGTATCCCAGTTCTTATATGCATAAATAAATCTTTAAAAAAGAAAGTGCCAACTCTAATAATAACTAAGTTTTGTGCACTTAGAAATTTGATTTCAAGTTCCATGATTGTAGAGGCTCACAGATCTGCTGAACTGGTTTGCAAAATACTAGCAAGTCAGTTCTTGGAAAATGTCTCCTGACTTTTTTAGAATCCATAAAGAGGCCAATCCTCTCTTCTCATCCTGACTTTACTCCAGAGCTTTGAGAATCAAATGTCTGTTTAAGTGATGGCATAGTTTTGTGGCTGAATTTACAGGCTCAGTAATTTAATTTGTTGCTGAATTTATCAGACTCATTTGCTTTGTCTTCTCAGTAGCCCTTTTCTTCCTCAAACTTTCCTAGGGGGAGAGAGGCTCCATCTGATCCATAACAGCTGTCCCTTGATCTCTGTGGAGCCAGCAAGTCAAGAGACATCTGGAAGTGTCTGTCTCTTTAGAATTAGACAATTAGTCTGGTCCACGTCAAAGGCAGGAAAATCAGAAGCAATAACATGCTCAAAAGAGAAAATGACTTTTCTTCAGATGGCAGGAAATCATCCGTTGTTGGACAATGCCAGGACCATAGGTCTTTTCCTGTAGGCAAGAAAGACTTAAAGAAGTGCCCAGGGAATGTGGTTCTCTCTCAGCAGTTGTTGTGGTATTCTGACTGCAGTGCTACAGACACTGCCCGGGGAAGGAGAGAATGAGCCAACCATTGTGACCGCTGGCTCCCAGCAGCCACTAAGAAAGACCTGGGTAGACACAATGTCTCAAACCTGACCAGAGCAGGGCATATCCATCTGTCATCCTGCTCCTCTTCATTTCCTACAAGGACTTTCCTTATAGACAGAATATGTTCCCTCATATAAATAGAAAATCCTAAGGGGACAATCATCAAGGTTACCTAGATGAATTCCACAGAGAAGCTATGAGTACTCTTTGATGTTCTCCTATATGCTTCTTGATCAGTTATTTCTTCTGGAAAATGTTAATGTCCTTTCCTATCTGTCCATGTCATTCTCTGCTATCTCTCTCTTCATGAGTTCTGGGTCATTCTGGGTTTGAGGTCTTTAATAAGAGTGACTACAGGTCACAAGTAGCCCGGAACAGGCCCATTTACATCTCTTATGCCACAATTGTTTACACCACCCCTTTTCACTCTCAAAAGTATGTTAGTTTGTAGGGATGAATTACTTTGCACTCTCAAGTCTCTTGATCTTAGACAAACTTAGATGAGCTCCATGTTAACACTTCTGATTGTTTCATTCCAGCTGAACAACAAGTTTTCAGTAGCCAAAACTTAACTACAGATAACACTTTTGTTAATACATATGTAGATCCCCAGGACATGTAGAAGGCACTTATGCCTAGAGAAAATATTCTCCAAATGTCTTTAAAATGACTTTAACTTTAGAAAGAAAAACTAAAAATAGTTTCAGGTGGCATGGCGAAAATTATTTTCTTTCCTTTTTTTTTAAAGATTTATTTATTTAGAATAACTGTGGTGCAGGCCAGAGGTGCAGGGAAGGTGTGTGTGTGGGTGAGAGAGAGGAGTCACCAGAGAGTAGGCAGCAGAACAGGCAGATTGACTGAAATAAACTGCTGAGAGGAGCAGTGGGCTAGACAGGAGAGGTCTGCTGTGCCATGTGGGTCCCCTCCCTGGTTGGGAATCAAACTGATACTGCAGTGGCTGTGGATAGCTTCATAGTGCTGAGACTTAACCCTTTGTACCACCAGGGATGCCCCAAAATTATTTTCATATGAATCAGTTTATCTGTAATGATTTAATGAGGTGAATATTCCTTTTATCCCTTAATTGTACTTGTGGAAATTGAGGGATAAGATTACATAACGTTTGACCAAATTAATGGAATTCCCAGTTTAATGAATTTTTTTTTCTTGCGGTAACTTTTGTTCACAATGTTGTATATCATTTGGGAATATAAATTCGTACCTCTTAAAACTAATACTATCACACCATACTCATAACCATCCTCCATAGTACTATGGGAAGGTGGGGAGCAAAAAAGGGAAGGTATTCATGCATACCCCATTCAGTGTACTTTCCATCCTTAAGTATCACTTTAAAAATATTAATACTAGTTTGATAGGTGATTTTTTTGCTTCTGTTTTAATATACATTTATTTCATTTCTAACAAAAGTAGGATTTTTGATATGCTTCTTGATCAGTTATTTCTTCTGGAAAATGTCAATATCAATTTCCCATCTCTGCAGCTGGTTGGCTTATATTTCATTGATTTTTAAGCACTCTTTATATTTTGTAGATAAGTTACTCTGTCTTTTTGTTAAAACTTTAAAGGTTATTTCAATGAGGTTTTGAAATATTTACTCTCAACTTTACCCAATTAAAGCCACAAGTATGTTATTTCATAACTAAGAGGACTGAGTTTCTTTCTGTTCTTTGATCAACTCTAATATCCACAAAAGGTCTTTCATGTACTGCAGTACCTTCCCTGTTATAACCTGGTTCACAATCGGAAAGTTTTTACAGTAAGGTAAGTCAAAGTGCACTCTGTAACCAAGCTTTGTTCAATGAAAAACTGATATTAGACAGTTAACCTCTAACCTAGTCCTAATTGTGTTCTCCAAGTACATTGCACATAGGAATGCTGCAATGGTTTGAAGTGTGAGTGAGATGAGTCCAGAATTTTCAATTACTGAAAGAGGAACTCAGCCCAGCACTTCCAAAGTTTGCCATGAAATAGTCGTTTTATTTGAAAAGTGTCGTTTTAATCTCTGCCATAGCAACATTTGGAGTCTTTAGCCAAGATAAATAATTAACTTTCTAACTGTTGTGAGGACTTTGTCTATTATTTTACTAAGGAATTATGAATCTGTGCCAAGCATATTTTGTTTCTAAATCATCCAACTGTGATGCGAGGCTAATATATATTAACTTTATTGGATAAAAGGAAGAAAACCATGAAACTGGGTCAATCTTAAATAGATGTAGTAATTTTATATAATGACATGCCAGAATTTGAATCATGATCAGAAATCCTAAAGGTTCTGTATGTTTTATGTGTTTCCACATACTTAAAAAATTCCAGCAAGATACTTTTCCTTGCCCTGTTTATTATTAAACAGAATTAATTACATTGGAAAGGAATGTTATCTACACAAACCATCACAAAGAAACTAAAGGGTGAGGGGTAGCTACTTGGGTGCTCTTGAAAATACCTAAGTTTAGAAATTAGAAGATTTGCATATAAATTCAGCAGATGCCATTTATCCTTGCTGGCTTTCTCTGTATCTCCTCAATTTTTATTCATGAAAGTGAGAATCATGGATGCTTTCTCCACTAGAAATTCATTGAGTAATAAAATTCTTGGGCAAGCACTAAGAGTACTCTCAACTTAGAGACTCTGTGTCATGTAAATAGGTTTTTCTTGGTTTACAAAGTATTTAAACATAGATTGAGGCTATCAGAGAGGTAGGATTTAGAGTGAAGAGATTTGGGGGTAGGGACTATGGTGGAGACTTAGGGGTGCTTTGGTAATGAGTGTAGTAACATATATCTGAACCATATTCTATCCCTAAGTGAGATACACTATAATAAAGTAACATTACCTTAATTTAAAAAAAAATATATTTTAAGCCAAACCAAAATAGATTCTCAGTAACCTAAAATAGGACATACTATCCTACTTACCATTTTTACCTTATCCCCACCCAGCTTTGCTCAATGTACCCTGACCTCTATGAACATTTGAGTGTTGGAACACATTACTGTTAAAGTGTGGTGTATGGACATCTTGTACATAGGTGTTTATTTCTAAAAACAAACAAACAAAAAAGCAGTGATCTGGGCCTTACCTATTGAATTAGAGGAAAGATCATGTGTCCTTAGCAGTCTCTGAATCTCTGGAGAGTGGGGCCCAGGAAATGGTGCCTTTAATAAAAACCACTGAACAAATGTGAGAGACTGTTATTTTTCATCTTTAATGGAGCAACTATGATGCATGCATAGTCTTCAGGGAAATTAAAAGCACTCACTTTCACAGCCACAGGCAGAATAATCTAGAAGAGTATAGCTTGGACTCTTGTCTAATTTTATACTTCTCATGAGTAACATTAAACATGAATGGGAATGAGCTTGGGAAATGGATTCAATCTTCCTCAGTTTCCTCCCCTGTAATATGAAGGTTGCATCTTTCAGGCCTGCTCATGCTGCAATGCCTACAACCCACTAGACATTTGAAGAGATCAAGGACCCTAACCCCATGATCATGTGTGGACAAACTGACAGCTCTGCTAGTGCCCTTAGGAACATAAGTTAAAAATCGTTGATCATTGCCTGCAGAGTACATCTGTTGTTTTTCCAGCATGTATTCTCCCTTCTTTTGGTAATGGAATCCCAGTTGGACTTTGGGAAACCATCAATCAAGGTTGCATTGTTCATTAAGTTACTCTGTCCCAAGGTAAGCCAATCAGCTGCTTTTTTTCTGGAACTGGCATCTTGGATCAAGGGACTCAAGGGCAGAAAATAGACAAAACCCATCTACCTGCGAGGCAGCACTGTGAAGAGACAATCCACAGCTCCCGTGACCAAGGCCCATGTCTGCCTTGGTTCTGCTCTTGCCAAGTCCAGCTTGTCCTTTTATTCTATGGCCACTGCAGATCTTTTCAGCAACCCCCTCCTTTAAACTTGTGTTAGCTAGTGACAGCTTCTGTGTCCAAAGAAATTTAATTCATTCCCTTGCAAAAGTCTCCACATCCTCTCTCCCAGCATTAATACAGCAAGAGCAGTGAGTCTCTGGTCAGAGAAGAGCCAAAGGAAGCTCACCTGCAGAATTCTGCGCTCCCGGCTGATGCCTTGATTTAGCCTGGCTTTATAATTCTTGTTCAACTCCCCTGATGCGGTCTGACAGTTTGAGGAGTACTGTTTCTCCATGATAAGAAAGCGTTTGCCTTAGGGAGGAGGGAGAAGATTGAATGGAAGTGTTTTATATTCACTTGAACCACAATTATTTTGCTGACACAGGGCAAGGTATTAACAGGGTTTTGCTATTGGGGAATTAAAAGCCATTTGGCCTATCCCTTGTTCACACATCCCTCATTTTTAATATTGTGGTTTAAATGCAATAACATGTGGTTAAGAAAAAAATAAAAATTCGCACCCTGACCTATATGAATATTCAAATCCCCATGTGATTGTTGGGGGAATATCCCAACTCAGAAGGCTTCGACATTCAGACTTCAGCCTCCCTTCCTACTTGCCCTCCCTTGATTCTTTCATTCCTTCTTCCTTGGGCCATATCTATTCTCTTCTCTAGCCTCTGGATCTCTACCCTGGTTGTGCATTCAAACACTGGAGAGTTTTTACAATAGTGACTCCTCACCCTAACCACAGAGACGCTCCTTTACCCTTCCTCCTTTCCTCTTTCCTTCCTTCCTTCCTTTTTAGAGATGCTGCTTTAATTTGTATGAGGCACATTGTGGGTACCGAATTTATGATGATATCCCCCTCTGCCCACCAAGTGATTCTAGTGTACAGTCATGTTTCAAAATCATGTCTTAGGGTCATTGTTAACAAATCTGCAAGGGTCAAATTCAGCACCTATTTTATAAATAGTTTCATAGGTGCCCAGCCACATTCTTTCATTTCTGTGTTGCTTATCTGTATTTTACGGTTGCAAGAGTATAGTGAAACAGTGGTGACAGAGACCTCATTGCCCTCAATCTCAACAATTTAGTACTTTAGTTTTTCAGTCTCTACTTAAACATACACAAGCATCAGAATCGCCCTGGCAGGCTGGCCAGTTCACTCTGCTGGGCGGCGCTTCCACACTTCTGATAGCATGGGCCTGGGGTGGGATCTGAGAAGGCACTTCTAACAGGTTCTCAGGCAGAGCTGATCCTGTTGGTTGGACATGGCACTTTGAGAATGACTCAAAGACAGAATGACAGCCGTACTTCTCACACCTGAATCACATATAAATCCCTGCAGCTCCTGTTCAAATGAAGACTTGGATTCAGTTGGTCTGGAGTGAGTCTTGAGGGTCTGTTTCTGACACCAGGCAGTGCTGGTGCTGCCGGTGCCTGGGTCTCACTTTGAATAGCAGGACTTGAAACACTTCAGATTTCCTCTCTATACCTTTGTTCACAAAGTCCTCCCTGCTCAGAGTGTCCAATTAATACCCGTTTTCAAGCTTCCTTTCCCATAAAAAGATATCCTGAGGTATTTTTTTTTTTTTTTCATTTAAGCCCTATCAGTGCCTTTCATAGGGTATCTTTCACTGTTTCACTGTGTGTTACAATTACTTATGTTTTATCTATTCCACTAGATAAAATCTCCTTGACAAGGGCTTTTAACATAGAAAGAGCACATTGGGAATGTGCAAAGATGAGGATGAAAGGTAATCTGACTTCCTGTAGCCTCCTCTTTTTTTCTCGCCCCACCCCCCCTCAAGCAAATAGCAATATCTTAGGGCTCACTCTCCTCAAGGGAAGTTCACTGCATGATGGAAAGTAGAAAATTTCTTCTAGTCAAGAATGTTTTCTATCTTATATAACACCCTCAAATCACCAAAGAACCTGTGTTAAATGTGCCAGTGGGAGGAGGCGGGAAAAGCAACTTACAAGAACATGAAAAGGTAAAGTCTGAAATTTTCTCTCCCAAATTGGAAAGGAAAGCAGCAGTGCCTATACCATCTTCTTGGCAGATCCAGAGTGTTTGTAGTGTTCCTGGAGAGAATGGACCCTGGGGTGACTTAGAAAGGGCTTCCTGTCCAATGGGTGGTACAGATGAAGAGAGTTACGTGCTTTCAAGGAACAACAGAAATTTGTCCAACGATGTTGTCGATGCTCACCATGCGGCATAGGAAGAATGGATCTATCCCTACATTCCACAAAAACATACCAGATTCTTGCCAACACTTGAGGGCAGATTTGACTCCCTGTTAGAGTAAAAAGAGCTTGGGATCAAATTTGAATTGGTCTAAAGAAACCACACAGGTATACATATATTTCTCAAACTTAAGTTTGTGGACCATGAACATTTCTAGAAATACTATTTAAGGAAATGAGAAAATTGGCAAAGATTTTTCTGTAATGGTGTTCATTATAGTTAGCTATTTAAACTAATATGAAAGAATTATGATTCAACCATAAAATGGTTGACTAATGAAAACCATTTTTTTATTTTGTTTAGAATGAAAAGACTACTTAACATATAGCATCTGAGCTCAACTTCACTTAAGAAAAATATAACCTCAGTGTCTGTGACGGGAAGGCAGGGGCTATAGAGTAGGAGAGTTACTTGGACTCTATAGATCAGACAAAGTTAATGTCAGCTTTTTTCTTCTGATTTTGGGGAAAGTCTGGAACTATGAAGATTTCTGGAAAATTCAGCACACTTATGATCTTAGAGCACAGCTCTCAGAAGTCTAAGGACTTTTCAAGAGCAAGAGTGGAACTCTTACACAAGTATTCTAGAAGAATGTTAATTTTTCTTTCCCCTAGAAGGCTCACTTCGATTCTGATGAGCTGGTATTAAACTAATCACACTTGTAAGCCACCCACAGAAGAGAGTATTCCAACCATTATTGTAACCTGATCCCTCTGAGTAGACAAAGGAAAACTATAATTTATGTAAGGTGTGATAATTTATGTAAGTAACTGAAAGAGGATGCACACTCAGAATGTCCAGTAAAGTATCTCTTCACTAAACAAAGCTGTGACATCAATTACTGAAACAACTCAACAAAAGTAATAGAAGCACTTAGAAGAGTCTGTTCTAGTCCCTAAAGAAGTTATGCACCTAGCAATCATGTTTCTTAAACTAAAATTTTAGTTTACAAATTGAATGAGATCATTAATTAGTACCTCAGCAAATAATTATTAGCAAAAAAAACAAAAACACACACACAAAAAACCACCCTAGCATTGAAATATCTATAGATTATTGAGAGAGAAGGATTTATAGTCAATCAACCACCAAGAGGTTGAGAATATGAAAGAGTTCAAAGAATTAAGTACTCATGGTCCTCTTAAGGAAAAGACTTTCATTTAAAAAAAAAAAAAGTCAGAACAGTACTCAAAAGTAAGATGAAAAAGAGAAGAAACAATAAACTTTGTAAATATCTTTTGAAACATGTCTGAGAAGATAATGTATGCGTTATATAAGGATCCTTAAAATGTAAGACATTTTCAAAAAAGACATAATAAGAGATTGGAAACAAAAGTTTTGAGCTATCTTAACAAACCCTGAGTTTGTTAAGGTTAACAAAACCTTTTCTAGGTGGTTGAAATGGGGAACAAATAAATAACAACAAAGACACTACTTTAAGAATAGATCTTCTTTAGGGAAGGTAGAAAGTTGGGGAGGATTTAGTGTACTATTTTCATATAGTAGAAAAGTGTAAGTTTGATTATGAAAATCAGCAATGGAAAAACAGAACGAATGACACAATTGTCCCTCCAGATTAATGAATTCAAATAAGAGCACAAGGCTGGGACAGTTTCTTAATTAAAAATATAAATAAATAGAAGGTTAATCAGTCATTAACTGATCCTGTTTCTTTCAAATGGTTGAAATACAGTGAACAACAGAGCTTTAAAAAAATAAAACAAAGGCAAAAATATCAACCTACAATTAATAGACACATGTAAAATAAACTTTGCAAATTAAAGGTGAGCAAAAATTTGGCTCTAAACTTTCCAACTTTCCCTTTAGACACTAGTTTTCCCAGATATTTCTTTTTTTTTTAAAGACTAAGTAGTTTTGTAACTTGTCCTTAATACAAGTTTTAGAATAAGACACAATATGTATTTTTGAAAAGTCTTTTATAACGAGATCCAGTATCTTGGAGAAAAACATGAACAAAAATGAGAAGCTTGAGAGTAAAGGAACAGGCAAAGAGATAATAGGCAAAGAACATAGTGATATTAAAATTAGATAATTTAGGTTAAAAATACTAGGCAGAATGATATACTTGTGGTAAACCTGTATGTACCCAAATGCATAGCACTTGAATATAAAGGAAAATGCAAGTGAAATTTGATTAAATTACAAATATAGTGGCACCCTTTAATATGCCTGTTTCAGAATTGGACTGTGTATTAGGCCCCAAATGAGGATATACAAAGAAGAACTGAGTAGTACTATTTTATTTTTAAATAGAAAAATATGCTACCCACATATCCATGGAATGTTTGTAAGTATTATTGCATGCTTGACCATAGAAACTGTATAGAACACATCCTATGTCGAAATTATAATGAAGTTAGGATTAAGTTATTTTAAAAACACTCAAGTGATAACTTTTCTGATCCAAAGTCTTTTGTAAATTATTAGATTCAGACCTGAAATTACAAATGCTTGAGAAAGGAGTGAAAATGAAAATATTTCATCAAAAAACCTAAGAATCATAATAAGAGGTGTGTTTGGGAAAAGATAAGGACTTCAATGTCTTTATTATTAAAAAAGAAAGACCAAAAAATAAAAGGAAAAAGGAAATGAGCACTTAAATATATTTTAATTTATTAGAAAAAAATTAGCCATAAAATATATCAAATATAGATATATAGATATTGAAAAAGTTAATTCTTTGAAAATTTAAATTCTAAATTTAAGAATCTGGAATGTCCAACTAAGTTAAAATTTTTTTTCAAAGAATTACAAGTTTAGAAACAAGATAGAAGATAGATGCAAAAGATGTCAGCATGTAGAGAAAGGCCTTTGCCGCCCTGGCAAAAACTGAGTAGAAAGAAGTATCTGTGATTTCTTTGCAAAACAGTCTGTAACACAATGCTTGACAGGAGCTTAATAAATGTTATCTATCATTGCTATTGTTAGTATCATTATTAGCATATCACATTCAAATATTTCTACCAGTTCATTATAAAATAAAGCTCAAACTTTCCTCTGAGATACCAGAAACTATCAAAGGATAAAATTCATCTCATTATTAGCAAATGAGTGTGGAGCCCACTTTATGTCCAATGGCTGTTAGAATTCGGTGATACTGAAGAGATCACCTCTACCTGCTAAGTCCTTAAAAATCTTTCAGGGCTTATGTGTATATACGAGTACGTATTTCCAAATCTGGCAAACATGAGACAGTGATGGGGTAGGTATAGATCCCTTGTTAGGTAGATGCCAGAGAACTTCATGGAAATGGAATTCAAGTTGAACTCTGAAAAATGGACTGGATAAAAAGTTTTCTAAGGAAAAGGGAGTGGAGTCTGCGAAGAAAAGGAAGGATGCTTGTAAGTTTGCCAGTTTGACTGAAACAGGGAGTATATTTCCTGGGGAGTGAGGAGACAAGGAAGATGAGAGTATGTCAGGTTGGATGATGGAGAACGCTGAACTCAAATGACAGTTTGGGATTTACCCTACAGGCAGTGCAGTCGTTAGAGACTTGTGGGCAGGCCAGGGACTGAACAGTGGTCTCGGGAAGGCTCTGCTGCAGCAACAGGCCCAGGTGGACTTGGAGGAGGAAGGCCTTGAACTCGAGCGGCAGGCAGCTTTGAAACACAGGGGCTATTATTTAAAGTCCAAAATGACTGGTGAAATCCAGAATGTCACTACCCAATTCTTCAGATGGAAAAACACAAAATGACTTATGATCCAAACAGAACCAGAAGCTGGTTCGACGCTGAAGCTAAGATGCCTGCAGCAAGATTTCATGGCATCCAATTAGCCACACAGCTGTACTTCATTAACTCTGCACTATCGTACCTTCGACATTAGAATGACTCTTTCAAATTTTTGGTCATATTTCTGAGTTCCTCCAAAAGTGGCAGCTTGGGAAGAGAATCACTTTGCCATTAATAGATGCACATTATCTATTCACCAGGGATGGGGCAAATTTTCCAAAGACTTGACTCAGATTCAGTTTTGCTCCATCCTCCATATAGCCTACCTTCTTTCCACCATCCTTACCGCTCCTCCAGGGTCAGTGTCATTTCCAGGAACACAGAGAGTTAACCTTTGCAATCAGATTTGTTCTGTGCAACATGAAGTGTCACGCAGGAAAGCAGTGTACAAGGCGTCTGTGAAATGTATGAAAAGAAGTCCAGGAATTCAGTTAATTAACCACATCAGTTTCTTAACGTGATCAATTTTAATTAAACTGAATTTTAATAGAGATCTGTGTAGTCTGTAGAGACCAATTGCTAATTCTACAAAGCATGTGCTGCTTTTCAGTTCAGATTTGCTCCCATCTAATTAATATGGATAGAGCATTAAGCCTTTTTGGACTCTGGTGGTTTTCATTTCATGACTATTAATGATTTTAATGAACTGGACTAATTCAGTAGTTTTCATCCCAGTGTTTCAGGGCTTTGTTCATCACAAATTTCAGGTTTATAATTGGTTTCCAGGTCTTAACAGTGGTCATTGATCAGCTTCAGCAGTTCCTTTTACAACTCGGTAGGCGCTGGAGACTCTGTTAACCCTTTGCCGCCAGGAGCTAAAATGAACAGAGCAGCTTTCAGAGCAGGCATCTGTCCCACACTTCACTACAACCTAATATAGCTACAGGGACAGGGGAGGATTTAAAATTCATATGGTGTTGTTAGCACAGGACAGAAAGGAAAGGTCACCCCAGAGATGTAGAGGCTTTAAATTAAAAAAAAAAAAAAAAGGCTGATGATTAGTTTTATTTTTCAGTTTTAATTTTCGATACTCTGAGTGATAAGCACATTATGAAGCAATCCTCCTTATTTTGGCAAACTAGATTTTCTAATCACTCACCAGCCCCTACCAACCCAAGCAGGCATCTTTATCAACAGCCAAACAGCTAGAATTAAGGAATAAGAAAATGAACTGGTAAGAGCTGATGAAAAACAAAAATAGAGAAGCTGGGCTAAGGGAAGACATAACTTATGAAAATTAACATAGAGAAGGAAAGGAACATAATGACGAATATGTCCTGCACCTTCTTCCCCAGCTTCATCGCTGGACATGATTCATGGTCCTTAAGTGCCCTGAAAACAAACAATTGTATCTCAAGTTCCCCTTTAAGACAGAAAGTAAACTTTTTAAGATTCCATATCTAACATGGCTATTAGATGCCATCATCGCTGCTGCTTCATTACTCAGTTCTGAAAAGTTAAAAACAATATGGGGTTGAGGTCACACCACCATAGAAGGCAAACTTAGAAGAAGGCAAATAACTCCCTGCTACAGGCATCTTTGTCCTAATTTATCATAGAAAGATCAACCCAAACACTCAAACCTAGTCCCAGCCTTTAGAAATGTAGTTAAAATCACTGAGGCTATTAAAAAGCTTGTTATTATAGGCCTACCCAGAAAATTTCCTCCTATCCAAAAGACATAACAGTCTTTTCAGAGGTAAAAGGCTGTAATTGTATGATTACAGGGACTTATTTCTGAAGTCTTTCTGTGACAGGTTGAGTTCTTTGAATTGCAAATCCAATTGAATCTCTTTAGTAGTTTAGCTAGTAAAAAGATTTTTTTGTTCTGTAAGGCTCCTATGAAGGTGGTGATTTTTATATAATTCAAATATAGTAGATTCCAAAGAACAAATTAAACTGGAGACATTAACTATGTAGCATTTAAAATGACCTATGAGGAAAAAAATATTATGTAAAGGTGAATAATTTGATTTTGCATCTTCTTTGCTCTGTACTTTAAAGGTAACAGGTAGTTTTGATAATCAGTTAATCTCTGATCAGTTGAATTTGTTTCTTCTCATAAGCTAATGTAAGTTTATATATTAAAACAATCTGACTCTCATGAAGATATGGAGACAACTCTCAATTCCTATTCATCTCTCAATCTTTTCTATCTTGCGTCTGTCACACACAGCTGCTGAAATGATCTGTCATCTATGAAATGGTGATAATAATGGTTTCCTTATAGGGTCATTGTGTAGATTAACACATTTAGCAAGGTGCCCCCCAAAATTACAGCTGTTATTACCACCCAATTCACAAATGATCTTCTGATTGACAAATGGCCGAAGTCTTCATCTATTGAGTTGTCTGAAGCATTTAACAATGTCAACTACAGTTCCTGAAATTCTTCTAAGAAATCATTCATCCATACAAAAAATACATATGGAACATCTGTTATGTATCAGGTAGAGTTCTAGGCACTATGGATACTATAGTGAACAAGTCAGAAAGTCCTTGCTTCCTTGGAGTTTTACTCTTCTCTACTGAGACAAATTATTTAAAATAATAGCAAATATTTGTAAAATATAAATATTTTTACAAAATAATTTTATAGTTATGTTATAAAAATATAAATATTGAGTCCTTACATCATGACAGGCAATTTTCTCAGTTCTTACGTATTTTATCTCATGTATCTTATGGACATTATCATTATCCCCATTTTGCTGTTGAGGACACCAGGGAAATTAAGTATCTTGACTAAGGTCACAAAGTTTTTAAATAGAACTAGGATTTCAACCAAAGTAGTCTGCACAAAGAGTTCATGCTCTTAAATCCAATCCTCTACTAAAGAATGGAAAACAGTGATATCACATACAAAAACGCTACTTTAAATGGAATGGTCAGGAAGCCCTTTTTGTGGGGCTGAACAGAACAGAAATTTGAATGCTGAGGAAGAATGAAGAAAATAGGGTGTCTTATGCTAACCAAAACAAAGCAACAACCCACCAACTGGGAGAAAATCTTTACACACAACATTACTGACAAGGAACTTATTATACAGATTCACAAAGAACTAACCAGACTAAACAAAAACAAAGTAAACAATCCAGTGAAAAAATGGGCAAAAGAGCTAAAAAGGCAATTCTCCAAAAAGGGAAATGCAAATGACCAACAGGCATATGAAAAATGCTCAACTTCTCTTGTCATCAGAGAAATGCAAATCAAAACCACTATGAGATACCACCTCACCCCAGTGAGAATGGCACATATCAAAAAAAGCAGCAACAATAAATGTTGGCGAAGACGTGGAGAAAAAGGAACTCTCTTACACTGCTGGTGGGAATGCAAGCTGGTCCAACCATTCTGGAAAGCAGTATGGCGGTTCCTCAAACTACTAAGAATGGCATTTCCATATGATCCAGCAATCTCGCTCCTAGGAATATACCCAAAAGACACAAAAACACTGATTCAAAAGACTACCTGCACCCCTATGTTTATAGCACCACTATTTATAATAGGTAAGACCTGGCAACAATCTAAATGCCCAAAAACAGATAATTGGATCAGGAAGCTGTGGTACACATACACGGTGGAATACTATTCAGCAATCAAAAAAGAAAAACTAGATGCATTCATAGGAACATGGATGGAGCTGGAAGGGATTATGCTCAGTGAAATAAGTCAGAGGGTAAAAGAAAAATACCAGATGGTTCCCCCTAGGAGGAATATAAGGGAACCAAATAAGGAACAAGGAAAAGAATAATAAAAATAACAATAATAAAACCACAACAAAAATGAAAAAACAAGGACAAATTGGGGGCACTTGGTGGGGAGGGGGGGAGCAAGAGGGTTGAGGGCAGATAAGAACGCAAGGGACTGAGGTGATGGTGCACTGGTGAGATGGTGATGGGGATTACAATTGATGTCAAATATATATAAATAAAGAAAAAAGAAAAGGAGGGGGAAAAAAAAGGAAACAGGGTGTCTTAGAAGCCAAGGTCTCTGCATTGAATTATGACCTGTCCCGAGCCTAATCTCTCAAAGTGACTCAATTTGAGAAAGGGTTTTTGAAGATGTATTTTTCGTTAAATGACTACATAAGACTGGGATCTGACAGGATAAGTGGCCTTTAAAAGAAGAAGGCAATAGAACTCTTTTCTCACATACACATACCCAGGAAAGGCCATGTGAGGACACAGAAGGACGTGTCTGTAAGCAGGGGATTGAGCCCTCACCCCACTGAACCCTGCCTGAACCATGATCTTGGACTTCCCAGCGTGCACAACTGTGAGAAAATAGATTTCTATTATTTAAGCCACCCAGTCTATTGTATTTGTTTTGGAAGCCCAAGCCTAAGACACCAGGTAAAGTCTAGAAGCCTAGAAGGAAAATATTTCTGAAATGTTGAATAAAAGAATGCCAAGAATCCACTAGAGCATTTAGAAAGATGAACCTTGACAAGAAGAACTGCAATGGGTTCAAAATGGTGAGGAAAAGAAAAGCAAATATTGATGACTTTTTTCAAGGAATTTTGCTACCTAGGGAAGCAGAGAAGCAAGTGATAAGAGGAGTTATGAAATCAGAGGAGGACTTTTAAAATGGGAGGGGAGCTATTACATGATGTAATAGCTTTTCCCCTTTACAGTTGAAGAAACTGAGTTTCAGAAAACAAAATAACTGATTAAAATAACTGACCCCATGAGTGGCAAATGTGGGATTTTAATCAAAACTTCCTCTAATATTTTTTTCTGGTGTGAAATAGTGTTTTTTTTTTTTTTCTAGCATTAGTTGACATGAAAAGGAAGAGACAATTTTGCAGTGTTTAAAAATATAGAAAAGAGGAAGGGTAAAGAGCAAAGTACAGAGGGAGCCTTGTGGAAAGTGGTGGAGGACTATGAATACCTTGGAGGGTATAGCTAGGGTAACACCCTAGATAAAAATGATTAAAAAATGGAAGCAAAGAGGAAAAAGTGGGAAAAT
This sequence comes from Galemys pyrenaicus, assembly GCA_019455555.1. Taxonomy (NCBI): domain Eukaryota; kingdom Metazoa; phylum Chordata; class Mammalia; order Eulipotyphla; family Talpidae; genus Galemys; species Galemys pyrenaicus. The sequence continues at coordinate 6,108,405 of JAGFMF010011862.1, forward strand.
AAGATGTCCAAGCAACACAGGGCTTATAAGAGAGTAAGAAGAGAAAATGGAGGGACGTTGAAACTGAAATAAATCATGAAATCTCTCCAGTTGAAAGCACTTGAAAAGGATTGAGAGTTCAAGAAGTATCCAAGTACTCAGAATGATGAATTTCAAACACTAGAGACCAGAATATTTTTCGCAAGTTTTCAGAAAGGAAGACAAATTCATACAAACGATCAGAATAGTTTCAATGTGTTTGTGTGTGTGTGTGACAAAAACCTCTTCTTGTGAAGTACAAAGTCAATAAAAAATGGACTTAAATGGGAAAGTCAGGAAGTGACAATATACACATATTACTTAAAAATATAAACTACACACCAAAAACCTCATCTGAAAGAGTTGAAAGGATTTGCCTTTGGTCTGTTTATGATTGGTCTCTTCCTTATTCTTTTTATTTATAGACCCTTGTCTCTTCCTTCACTCTCAAAATCTCTAGTTCTTTTGACAGGTGACATTGGGCCACACCATCTTTCTTTTCCGTGTTGTAAGTCACCTATCATATGGCTCACTGTTTTCTTCACTGTTATTCCTGCCATTATCCCAGGAAATTTCAATATTCATACTCTAGCTCTCATTTTCTTGACCTCAATACTTTCCACAAACTTTTATCTTCAGCTCCTCTGCCACATCCCCCTTTTCCCTCACACCACCTACATGTTGAAGTCCTAAGCCCTCCCATACCTTAGAATGAAAGTGTAAGTGGAGATTGGGCCTATAAAGATAATTAAGATTAAATGAGATCTTGTGAGTGGGCCCTAATCCAATATGACTAGTGTCCTTGTAGGAAGAGGAAGCAGCACTAAAGACACTAATAACAAAGTTATTTGACACAGCAACCACAAATCAAGCAAAGAGGTCTCAAGAGAAATCCAATGGGCCAACATCTTGATGATGAACTTCCAGCCTCCAGAATTATGAGAAATGTATTTCTGTTGTTTAAGTCACCCGGTCCATGGTATTTTGTTGTTAGATTGAGCTACCTAGTGCACCAATCTATCTTGCTAGACTTACATTGCAATGTATCCCCTTTCTGTATCCCAGAGGCAGCAAACTATTTATCATTCTATTTGTCATTATCATAACAAATTGTCTTTCACAAGTATAAACCCCCAAGGAATATTACCCTTGCCATTTTACTCAGAGTGGAAAGCTAATTAAAAGCCCCCAAGGATATCTAGGACCCATTCCCTTGGAACCTGTAAATGTAACCCATGTGGCAAGTGGGATTTGTAGATGTGGTTACATAGATCTTGAATTGGCAAAATCATCCTGCGTGACCCAGATGGACCCTCAATCTAGCAGAGTGTCTTCATGAGAAGGAGGCAGATAAAAGAAGTGGAAGATTTGATGGCAGAAGCAAGAAGTTGGAGTATATAAAACAACATCAAAGCCATGGAATGTGGAAAGTGTCCAGAAACTAGAAAAGGCAAAGGAATTATTTTTTTATCCCCTTGAGCCTCCAGAAGATATCAGCCCAACCAACAACCAGACTTTATCCCTCTGACTGATAGAGAACTTCAAGTGTCTGGAACTCTAAGAAAAATATTTTTGTTGCTATAAGCCACTAAAACTTCAGTAATTTGTTACAACATCCATAAGAAACTAATGCACCAGGGAAATTTCTTAACTCTCAAGAGTCAGCTTTTGTGCCATATTTTTGAGAAGTCTTCCATCATTGCCTTCTGCTGGGGTATGTCTCTTTATTCAGCCATCCTGACAAATCTGCCCTCTGGTATTTTTTTTCACTAGGTTGGATTTTCCTTAACTACTGCTTTTCTAACAGTTGTAATCCCAGAGTAAGTTTGAAAAATATCTTGTACCCTCCTCCCATCTTCCTCCAACATTGACATCTTACATGACTCTAAAATGCTATCCAAGCCAGGAAATTGACACTTGTACACTACAATCAACTGACTACACTTATGCAATTCTCACCACCTATGTCATGTTTTAGTTACATTTTACAATAGATTGTGAGCTCCTCAAGGTCAGCAACCATGTATCACATTCATCTCTATATTCTTAATACCTCAGGGATACTGGCATTTCAATAAATGTTTTTAGAATGAATGAGAGGAGAGGAGACAAAATAAATTTGGGCTTGTTTGCTCATGTGTTTTAAACAATTATAGGTGTATCTTTTGGTAGAAAACAGGTGGTAAATGGAACCATCGACTTCAATGACATTAAAAATCTAGTGAAATTTAAATCCTATACTTTTCAGTATATATTTTTTACATTAAAAAAATATGAGGGACCTCCCTGGTAGCGCAGTGGGTTAAGCAACGCACCATGAAGCAAACCACAGCCAATGCAGCACAAGTTCGATCCCTGCTGCCGGCCAGGGAGGGGACCCACATGGTGCAGCAGACCTCTCCTGCTGTGCCCACTGCTCCCCTCAGCAGTGTATTTCAGTCAGTCTACCTGTTCTGTTCTCGGATCTGTCTCTGGTGAATCCTCTCACCTCCTGCAACTCTGGCCTGTCCCCCAGCTCTTGTATGCATAAATAAATAAATCTTAAAAAAAAAAAAAAAAAGCAATGCACTGTGAAGCAGACCGCAGCCACTGCAGCATGAGTTCAATCCCAACTGCCGGCCAGTGAGGGCACCCACATGGTGCAGCAGACCTCTCCTGCCTCTCCCACTGCTCCCCTCAGCAGTGTTTCAGTCAGTCTGCCTGTTCTGCTCCCCACTCTGTCTGGTGAATCCTCTCACCTCAGGTGACTCTGGCCTGTACCCCAACTCTTGTATGCATAAATAAATAAAATCCAAAAATTTTTTTTTGTCTTGTATATATTTTTTCCTGTTAAGCTTCACACACACACAAACTTGCATTGATGAAAACTTGTTCTACTTAAGAAACTAAAAATAAGGTGGCACATTTGAAAGGCTTATTGGTGAAGCAAATAGCATATGTTCTTCTATGGCTGTAGTTGGAAAATGAAGCATTTCTTTTCTATTTGGCAATTTAAAGTAAATTATACGTTTTACTTCCCAGCTAAGCTACATTTGTGCATTTTAAATGATGTATAAGTCATTCCATGAGGCAGGAGGGTTCAGCCACAGGTCACCTAAGGAGAGGTTATCCGATCCTCAGAGGAACACCAGGAGAGCTCAAGCAACAAATCTGTCCTCCAGTCATGGCTGACCTTGTTCTTTGGATCAGCTGAGGGAACTCTTGGAAAGAAAGGGAGAGGGGGAAATATCCATGATCTGTCTACGATGCACTACTTACCACTAGTTACCTTAACACATATGTCTTTTAAGCTTTCCCATAACCTTGCCTATAGGTCTCACTTACCCTGATTTTACAAAGAAGTTGAAACATAATGATCAAGCAATCTGCCCAAGTGGCAAGACTATTATGTGACAAAGGTCATGTCTATCCTGGTTAACCTCTAACCCTATAGTCTTTTTTTCTAAAGTTAACAACTTTCTGCAAAAGCAGTGGTTGTCTACTTTGCACATTATGATCAAAATATTTAGCTTACAAAACTACCAAAGTTATCTAAGCTGAACCACTCAAGGTAGTTTTTTTTTTTTTTAAGCTTTCCAGATGATTCCAGTATACAGGAAAGTTTCAGAATGAAGGAGAGACCTCAGAATAGATGGAATATAAGGGTGCTCAGTGAGTCTGATTTAAGAAGGCTGACTCTGTGCTTAATAATATCTGGAAAAGTAGTCATCTATCATGCCTAATATTCCTATCATCTGCATCATTTCTTTGGGTAAAGGCATCTATTCTCCGGAAGGCCACTGTTAAAATGCAAATAAGCTATCTAATAAGGGAAATGCATCAATATATTATTGTTCAAACCAAGATTACATGATTCTGTCTTGGTCAACATTTTTAATCACCAGTTTGGAGAAAGACACACAGGGCTGTCATTAAATTTGCAGCCGACACAGACCTGGAAGAGCTCATTTGTTGGAATTTGAGATCAGATATTTCCACTCTGTCCCTTGTCCCCCAACAAAAGTCTCCAGAGGCTGTAACACTGGACTCCGATGGAGAATTAATATAAAGTCCTAAATGCAGGTTCAAATTATAAACAGTACAAGAAAATGATTTCAAAATAAGCCATGTGGAAAAGATTCTTAATGTACTATAAAACTGTAATTGGAGCCAACTATGACCTGGCTGATAAAATTGATCATGAAATTTTAGGTTTCATAAGTAGAGGTGTCATATTCAGGTCAAGGGATGACCATGCTCTAGACTATTTAAATAATATTTGGAGAATTATGTTTCCCAGGAAACTGAAAAGCTGGAGAGTGTTCAGATCATGGGAAGCAATCAGATTGTAGATGAACTAGGAAATAATAGCAACTTGGATAAAAACACAACTTAGATGTAACTTTCTCTTTGGGATTTTCCCAAAACATGTTTAACTAAAATTATTCTCCCTTAAAATGCATCATTCTTTGTTCATACGTTTTTACCTCTCATAACACAGTAGTGTAGTTTGTTATATATTATACTTTTCCCTGATAGACTTTGATGTCCTAGATGCCACGGATGCGTCTCATCCTTTATTTCCCAGCACCTCTCATAGTAAATATTATTAAACCACTCCTTTGCTGACTGGCTGCATTTTCTTGAAATTTCCAAATTCTTCTTTACCCAGAGAGATAAATGGCCTGATATGAGCTATATCACAATCTCTCAAGGATGGAAATATCTACTTTAGATAGAAGTTTAGACTATGTCATATTATTTCAACTGAAGATTCTATCATTAGATTCCAGTAACCCATGAGGGGTAGACCAAGTAGATGTTTAGCGATCATTTCATAATGCTGAGAAATCAGGAATTCAGAAAAGACACGCTAAGAATAGTTGTTCTCTGTCCTTGATCTTATAGCTCAATCAGGGGCAACCAAGCAGCTACAGAGCAAGATGAGGTAAGCTTGAGAGATCAGCTTCCAAGATGACTTTTTCACTCACTCATGTGTAAAGAAATTCAGAAGCTATCGCTAAAGGACAAAATCAGATGGAACTGTCCACAAGAAGCACCTGTGTACAGCCTAGTCTGCAAGACAGTCACAGAAGGGTCACTCATGTTACATGGCACTCAGGGCTTTGAAGCCAGTGTTCCAGGATCTCAGAACAGATCTGAAATCATTTATGATTTCTGTTGTCATCTATTGCTTGAAGTAGTTTCAAATATCCTAATTTTAAGAGGAAGTGTCATAAAACTCACATCTCAATGGGTATTTACAGCAATCTTTTTGAGACTTAGCGGTAACAGATGCCTTCAGAGAATGACCAGAAAAAAAAAAAAATAGGTTAACTTCTAAAGAAAATATTTCTTATGGCCACTTAGTTCCCCTCAGTGCATTTGTTAACTTTTGGACTAGACAGTCGATAATCACTCTGAGGGCTGGGGTATGTGGCTTCTGTTAACAGGCAGAAAAGTCACGGAATAATTGGTGAATCTCACAAGGCAAATAAAAATATCAGAATCTGGAGCTGCCATTGCAGTCAGAGTGCACTGGGAGGCAAGATCCTGTTGAGAAGAGAGACCTATGGAAGTGAGCCTAATTCTCTGCCTGCTTATCCTGGAGGCATTTGCTGATTTTACTGAAAGGAGAAAAATAATCATGTGGAAAAAAACCCAGAATTTTCTCTCTAATTTTAGAAAGCTAATAATAATAACAACTTTAGGCCCCCTCACTGGGGAAAGGCCCTAGTGAGGATTAGTTGGAAAACTGGGATGCCAGTTCTGAAGCATGAACAAACTAGAGGTACACAGAAGTTTAGAAAATTATAATACAACCTTGAATTGGCTTACTGCCTGCTTGTATTTAAATTATCTACTACTACCAGAGAATAAGATAAATACTTTGTGGGATATAGCATTAAGATCCTCTAACACTTATCATAAACAATGTCTCCCATCAGTAAAAGATTATCAATCTTTTATAATCTAATAAGAAAAAATTATCTAATAAGCTAATAAGAAAGAGAATCAAGAGAACAACTGACAACTGAAACAGACCTTCAGAAGATCCATTTTTTTAGGTTATTAGCAACAGTCTTTAACACAGCTATAATTAATATGTTGGAGAAATAAGTGTCAGGATAGAAAATTTTAGTAGATACCTGACATAGTTTTTAATTAAAATTACAGAATTAAAATGTAATAACTGAAATTAAGAACCTAGTGGGGTTATTTTTAGATCAGACATAGAAGAAAAATTAGCTAGTGAACTAGAAGACAGATTGTTAAGAAATATCCAGGCTGACGTGCAGAGAGTTCAAAGGATAGAAAATAGAAAAGAGGATAAAGACATATAGAACAAAGGAGACATAGGAGAAGATATATGAGAAGAAGAAAATAAAATAAAAATGATTTGAAGAGAGAACAGTAAATAGAATTTTCCAAAACTGACTAAATATGTTGCCACGAGATTATTTTATGAATCCAAGGAGCACCCAAACAAACAGAAATGTCTCTCATTTAAGCTCAGAGAAATAAATTTTGGTGGGAAAAAACAGGAAATCTGAAAAGTAACCTGAAATAAAAGAGATAGTAGTTTTAAAATAGCAATATTAAAATTTACAGTTTATCCTGAACAGAAATGATTAGAGTATGAAGCAGTATAAAACATCTTTCAAGCACTGAAAGCAAAATGTCAACATATAATTTCATATTCAGTAAAAATATTTTGAAACTTTAAGGTCAAATAAAGATGTTTTGGGACAAATACTGAGTGAATTCTTCACTGGAACACCTACACTTTAAAAGAAATACCAAAGAACAGATGGAAGTCATGGAAACACAGGAGGCATGAAAAGCAAAGTTAAATAGGTGAATATAAAATGAATATTGGGTATGCAAAACAATAATCATACTTTTGGGAAATAAAAAAACAAATCAAATTAGAATGCATAATAATATTATAAAAGTCAAAAAAGTAAACCAAGTTAAAGTATGCTAAAGTCCCTGTGTCATCTAAAGTTCTAAAAGTACTTCTATTAAGGTGTTATACATCAAAGCTGTATGTTACTAAAAGAACAATAAAATAATGTATCACTAAACAAATTTAGTAGGTAAAGATACAGAGTGCAATGTTTGATTTATCCAAAATAAGCCAAGAAAGGACAGGGAAAAAGTAAAAGCATGTAAGAAAAACAGAAAACAAGGCAACATAAGTCACACTTACTTTAAATACTCCATTTATAAAACCAAAATTGTTAGATTTGAGACTACATCACACAGCACTGCTATGTACTACTTAGACCTTTACTGTAAGGACACAGTTTGAATGGGAAAGATGTAGAAAGGTAGGACTTGCAAATCCAGTAAAATAATACTCTGAAAAAAGTTAGAGTCCATTGTTCTCCAAGATGAGAACTACTTTAGAGATGAGACCCAAAGAGCTGGCTGCCCTAGGAATAGGGCTTGGTGGAGTCTGATTCCCAGTTCCGTCATTTTCATACACACCATAAAACAAATTGGTGTCCTCTCCATCACTTCTTATTGATTCCCAAATCAGAATTCCATGTTAATCTAGTAGAGCTCATTTATGATAAGCTGTGTTTTGGGAAAGCAGAGCCCTATGAATATATTCCTGAACTGGTTTCTTCTGTGGATGCGGTGTAGTATGACTTGTAATCTCTGCTGCCCAGCTCAGAGGATGGATGCGTGGGGAGTGAGAGATCCCTTCACATGCTCTTTAAAAAAAAAAAATTCATTCCCTTTTCACGCTCTTCCCCCATGAAAGATTATGACTGGGGAGAAGATAAAAGAAAAACAAGGACCCGCCCTGGTGGCGCAGTGGGTTAAGCAACGCACTATGAAGCAAACCGCTGCCACTGCAGCACAAGTTCGATCCCTGCCGCCGGCCAGGGAGGAGCTCCACAGAGCGTAGCAGACCTCTCCTGCCTCACTGGCTGCTCCCCTCAGCAGTGTGTTTCTGTCGATCTGCCTGTTCTGCATCCTGCTCTGTCTGGTGGATTCTCTCACCACCTCCACCCCTCTGGCCTGTACCCCAGTGCTTGTATGCATAAATAAATAAATCTTTAAAAAAGAGAAAAACAAATGCAAACTCTGAGCCAAGAATGTCCTCTTGACTATATTGTAGCTCCCCAAACAAATGGGTTGACTGAAGCAGATGAACTTGTTCAAACAATCAGATGGGAAATTTTAAATTTTGCCCACCAGTATCACATTGGGGTTGAAGACATTTATTTGTCTATCATTCTCATGTAGTTCAATTAGCTGTGATTTACTATAGGAAGTAAGAATGTTCAAACTATTGCAGGTGGAGATTTAGTGTGGCTATCCATTTGAAACAATCATGCTGTCTTATCTGTAAAGCCAAAAGGATAGTGACATAACCTAAGTCCCTGAATTCACCTCTCTGCTCTTGCCTTGTCTAACTACTCTCACTCGTATTCCATGACATCTGACAGACAGCCTGAGGTTTGCTCCAGGTTAGGGTTCATCAGATAGAGCAGGAAGTATACACCCTCTCAGGCTTTAGAACTAGATTGTAGAGTCATCCAGGCTTACTCGTGTCAGGCAAACAAAGGCCAAATGTCTTTAAAGCCTCTGATTTCTAACACCCTTGCCCCTGTGCACACAGACTATAGACTGGAGCACTATATATAAACAGTCAGCTATATTACTTAGCACCCCATCTGAGTCTGGGATCAGATCTCTGGTTTGGGTCTTATTTGCTTGTCTGAGTCCCTTCTAGAACCCCAACTTGAGATGGAGTCTTTCCATATTTAGTGTAATCTTGAGAATCTGGTAAGAATTCAGTTTTCACTGGAAGTTAAGCCTTCCTGTCTAAAATTTCTAATTCTGGCATCCCTCAAACAGTTTGCTAACTGCTTCTAAGCTCACAATATTCTTTGACATTGTGTTCCGTTCTGTGTGGGTACCAATTACTGATATTTAGCATACCAATTAGGGCTCTCCTGGTAAATGGATCCATGGGTGATTTATTGATCTATCTCTATCTACATCCGTATATAATGAGATCAATTTTTAGTAATCGGCCCATGCAAGTGTAGAAACTGAGAAGCCCCATGATCTGCTGGGGACCCAGGAAAGCTGCTGATGTAAAGTCCAGTTCACGTCCAAATGCCTATGGCCAGGAATGTGGACAGTATAAGTTCCAGTCCAAAGGCAGGAGAGGACTGATGTATCAGCTCAAACAGGCATGAGAATTAAACCATTCATTGCTAATTTCTTCTACCGAGGTCCTCAATGCATTGGATGATGCCCACCTATATTGGGGAGGGAGATCTGTTTTACTCTGTCTACCAATTCAAGTGCTAACTCAGACACATCCAAAATAATGTCTAATCATCTCTCTGGACATCCTCTGACCCCAATTTCAAGTTGACACATGAAATTAACGTCACAGTTGACTCACCTGATCTGTCAGTCAGGCCTGGGGTTCTACTCACCCCCAACAGAAATCCCCTTGGTTCTCCCAAATCCACATATCTGGTCATTTCTGCGTCTGCATCCATCATAGGATGTGTGCACAAGGAGACTGTATGACAGGAGCACGTAATCATCAAGCGTGTCAACCTATCACACTCATGTCTCAGGTGGCTGTGCCACCAGAACAATGAGAAGCTGTTACTTATTTCTCTGGTGCTCAGTTATTATTTGTCATTCTAAATCATTACAGGATTTATAGATTTAATTTCCATTTTTTCTTCCTTGATGACATTTCCCTTTCCTTTTATATTATTATTTTTAAATATAATTCCTTAGACTCAGTAAGAAAGGCCTCTTAAAATTAAACCACACAAAAGAGAATAAATGAGAATCATAGATTTTCCCCGTGACCCTTTATCATTCCCTGTGCATTAAGCAATTGTGCAATAAGCTTAATAACTTTGGACTAATGCTCAAAAGGGAAAATGGAGGCCTTGGAAGTGATACTCGGAATACTGAAGTCCAAAGGGTAAAGAGAATGTGATTTCCCTCTCAAGACTGATGAGGGAGCAACCTCATAAAAGGGAAATGAGGGTGTTAGTCTAGATGATCAGCAGTGTCCCTCGGAGTTGTAAAACTCTAAGTGGTCAGCGGAGACAGCCCAAACAGAATGGACTGAAGGGCAAAGGTAATCATTAAGCACCATATATGACTGTACTAACTTATCTCCCTCTTACTGATTTCAATGGATACATTGCTATGAATAGCCCAGAAATAATTTTCAGACGGTCTGTTGAAATTCCATAATAGATTTCGGTGTCATGTGAAGACTATGGCCTGTTTTCTGACCAGTCACCTATGAAAGTGAGACTTAATATAAATTGAGGCTCTTATTTGTAAACCTTAAAAATGAATGCTAGCTACTTAGCAAAAGAGAATTTATTGGAAGGAAGGGCAAGATTATGGAATCAGAGACAGACTGGAAGATCCAGAAGGAAGAGACTCCAGGGGCTGAGGAGGAAATGTCACATCTCACGGTCGGCCATGTCTGATTTCTGGAACACATTTACTGTTATGATGAACGCAAGCTCTCAGAAGAGGCAGCTGATGGCACGTTGGTCCTATACCTGCCTCCTGGCTCCAGTAGGGTCCCTGAGGACTTGAGTTCGTAGTAAGTAGATGAGAATGACTTTCCTATTAAGCCAACATTCAAAGAGGAATTAGTTCCACCAGAAGGAAATTAAGGAAGAATATGAATGCTGGACAGTGAAACAAGAGCGCAACTATCTATTATAATAGTACATTATATAAGGCGTACACCCCAAGTCTGTCACTCTATGGTATACATAGTCTACTCAGACAGGTAAAGACTGGAGGCAGTCTTTACCTGCTATATATGCCTTTTTAGCTCTGGTATTCTCAGTGTTTTTCCTCCTATTGTTACTATGGGATTTAGGGCATAGTTCAGGAAACCCCCATGTACAATTTTATAACTATCATTTTGTCAATGGAATATATGTATGTGCCCGTTTTGAATCTTAAATGGATTTTAGCCTGGCAAGACTTTTCTAAAAGCCTTTTACAGAGTCTTTGAATTGAGAAATTGTCCAAAACATGGCAATTAGCAGCCTGCAGCTTGGACTCTGGTGCGCAAACAGGAAACCTGAGCAGGACCTGGAGGAGGAACTCCTTCTGAGCAGTTGTGCTCATGAGGAAGCATCCTTTGCCTTGATAATTGGATGTCTCTCTCTTAGATTAAGAAACTAGATCTCCCTACATCCCCCCCCCCCCATATTTTACTTTCCTATTTAGGATGCTGAAATGTCTGAATTTTGCTAAAAAAATTTGCTTAGAATTAATTCTATCATAAAGAACCAAGTTTCGTAATTTCTTTTCATACTAAATTAGCAGGAAAGATCAAAGTCCTTTCTTCTGATGATTGAACTGCTTAAGAATCTGTAAATGCTTTTAGACTTCAGAGAGAAGCCACTACTGTGTATGACACTTACATTCCTTTTATAGACTTACGCGTCTGTGAGGGTTTTTACAACCTGATACAGCTAGCTACTGTGCCCGATGGCAAATATAACAAAGACGTCTGCCTTTGTAAGCCACATTTCCTTAGCTATTAATAACTGAACCTATTGCACAAGTTGTTTTCCCCAGCAGAAAGATGTTTTTAACCTACATTGTATTTTTAATTTGAGATCTTTAAAAAATTTTCCTATTTTTAATACCACTTTAATGTATCAATATATTGAATACCTTAAATGTACACAATGTGCTATATCAATATTTCAATAAGAAATAGAAAAATTCCAATAGTAATTTCAGTTAAACAATAATGGAATTGACCTTTTGAAACCGGACTGTAGAATACACATTAAATCTTCTGACGTGTACTGTTGAGCTAAGCCAGTTTCATCAGATTCTAAAAGACCTGTCACCTGCGAAATCTAGCCATGCAAAACATCCAAATAATCCCTGCCATTAGGAAAGTGGCATCAGGAATGTTAATTAGGGGAAAAAACAGCTTCACAGATATATTCTCAATAAGAAAAGTACAAAAATTTAGTTGTAAGCATATTGTTTATAATAAAGTGGAAAGCTACCTCAATGTTTAACTCTGAAGGACTGAAGACATAGTATGTCATCTATCCTTATGGGGAAGAAAAAAAACCATACTTATCCCAGAATCCCAGATAAGGAAGTGAGAAAAACACATTTAATGACATAGGATGGTGTTTCTAATATAGGGAAAATAAAATCTAGTTTAAGACAATGTTCAGTACATTCTGAGTTTTGCAAAGACACACAGTATAGACAGAAAAATGACTAGGGTAACATGTCATATGCACAGGAATTTATTTTCCTAGATGTTGAGAATCTAGTTTTTATTTTCTTCCTTTTAAACATCTTTATTTTCTCAGTTGATAAGATTTAAAAGCAGTTAGTTGTTTAATACACAAATGAGATAGAATTGATGCAATTTTGTTTTCAGACTTAGTTTCAAGTCTCAAACTTGCATCAGATGTTATCTGTATAACCATGCTAGATAAAACATAGAGTTATAGAGTAAATGGGTAAATGAGCAACTTAGAAACCTTAGATATGTTCTCTCCCTCCACTTAGAATTCCTAACTCCCTCACTAATATTGCTATTCAGCTACATGGTACCAATATACTTGCAGCTGTTTCCTCTTGTGTGTTAAAGATCAGTCATACCTCTAATTAAGGGGCCTAATTAATACCGACATATTGGGGCATCAATTACTAGACTCAGTAGCTGGAAAATCCAAATAGCAGTTTACTGAGGAAAAAATACATACTTCCAGTACATATAAAGGATATCAATCTCCAAAGGGCTATTTAGTATTGATTCTGCTTCTGAGAAAAAGGTGCTTTTATTTCTGCCATAATCCCTGCACTGGTCATCTGTTCCTCTGAGCACATAAACCTTCAATATTCACTTGAAATTGAGACTATTCTTCTGAAGTCGAACATGCTGGTGAAGTGAATGGAGTCTGGACTCAAAGCATGGTTTTGAACTTCAGTTCCACCACCAGCTAACAAGCTGTGTGACCTTGGGCAAGTTATTTAACCTCTGTGTTTAAGAGGGAAAAAAAATATCGGTGCTGTCCTCACGGGACCACTGCAAAGATGGACTGAATACGTGTAGCGTTTACGATAGTGACACATAGCAAGTACTTTTTAAATTAAAGGCATGTTGGTCCTTCTGGATCTGCCCTCCCTACCCCTTCAAAAGTCCATCTGACACTTCTTTGTCCGGCTCAGCCCAGAGCTCTAACCACTTACTTTGACATTCCCCAGACTTTCTCACCTCTGGCTTCTATCTGGTTTGTGAGCTTGCAGTGGGGAAGAGACAGAAATTAGTGGCCTCAGCCTTTCCTGAAGCTACCCCTCTCTCCTGGCTTCCGACACTGACTGCTCCAAATGGGCTACAGCTCCTGATAGCAAACCCTTCTCTAGGCACCTACTTTTTAATTTGATTTAATTTTAAAATTTTTAAAAAATTCTTACATCACTGTTCATTTTTGTAAAGAGATTTCTCCTCTCAGATGTAGTCCCCTGTAGTTCTCCAGCACCATAGCACCCGTGATCTATATCACCCCAGTCCCTTGCACTGTTTGCTCCCCTGTTTTTTTTTTTTAAAGATTTATTTATTTATGCATACAAGAGCTGGGGTACAGGCCAGAGGTGTGGGGGGTGAGAGGATTCACCACAGAGAGCAGGAAGCAGAGCAGGCAGATCATTGCTCCCCTGTTTTAACCGCTCTCTTTCCCCTCACCTACTTTATGCCTCAGATCTTGCTAGTTTTGTCTTTTTCCTGACCTTTTGTTTGGTTTCTCTCTATTCTGCATATAAGTGAGACTGTCAATATTTATCTTGATCCTCCTGGCTTATTTCAGCTAGCATAATCCCTTCCAGCTCCATCCATGTTGCCACAAATGGTGTGAGTTTGTCTTCAGGGCACCTATTTTTCATTAGATTCTTGTTCTATTTCTTCCTCACGCCTAGGAATGCTAACGGCTTCCTGCCATGCCCATTCCTGTATGCCTCATCGTACTGTGTTGATGCCCTTGCCTACTTCCCCCTCTGTGGTCTCTTCATCATTTGCTTTTCTGTTAATCATTGTGAATGAGCCAAGGGTTCCTGCTGGAACCCTGACTGAACCAATTGACCATAATTAATCTATGTGCCCTTTTGTTGATAGAACTCTTACAGTCAGAAGATGGTCAAGCTCAAAAGATAATAATTTTTTGAGCCTGCAAGATACCTGACAGCTTTCAGGTTCTTCTGAATTATGAATGCCTGAAGTTTGCTAAACCATCTGAGGCTCACACAGGTGAAATCTGAAGGATGGAATTTTTACTTTTGTTTGTGCCAAAGATCGTCTGCTGCCTAAAATCATATTAAATTTTGGATCATTAAAGATTCTTGTTTGTTTATATAATTTCTTTGTACAAAAAGGACAAGAAAAATGCCTGGTTGTGATGATTATTAAATTTATACCAGGCCATATCTCTGAGTTGATAGGTTATCATTCATTCATTTGTTCATCAAATATAAATTCAATGCCTGACTCTGCCACAAGAACATCCTTCTCAGAAAATATCATAAGCAGAAAACAGAGGTAGTCTGCCATCTTCATGGAAATTAAATTTCTAATTTAGGGAGAGAACATTTAATTCTGTAATTGCACACACACAATGTAAAATTGTAGCTATAACAGTGCTTTGAAGAGGGGGTATGTTGCTAGGAGAGACTTTGAAGGGAAGATTTGTCCTAGTCAAGAGATTAGGGAAGGTTTAGTTCCTCTAAACAGTGACATGAATTGAGTTCTGAACAATAAGAGAGAGTTGATAAGGAATATTTTGATAGAGGAAAGAGCATGTGCCAAGGTCCTGTGGTGAGTGGGGGGTCCATAGAAGCTGAGGTCTTTTATCTCTAAAGCAATGGGAGACCATTAAAGGGTTTTAAGCAGGAAATGATCTGATTGGGTTTGAGTTTTTCAAAGATCATTTTGCCTCTAAGGAGTTGTTCTTCTAAACTCCAGGAGGCTACATTTAAAAAAAAAAAAAATGTTGAAATAAGAATAGAAAATATTCACTAGTTTCCTTGCAGGTGATTAGACTGGAACTGGATTAATTTGTCCTAATCAAAGATTTCTTCTCAAGGCCTCAACAGTGACAGGTAATTTCAAGATGTGATCGTTATATGTGTCTGTTTCTAATCAATCCTGGGTACTACATTTCAGCAAGTCAACACTGCTACATATTTTTGTAACTTCCCGGTAATTTTCATGTCACAGCTGTCACTGGGCTCCCTGCTGGACCCAAGTACACATAACTAATTAATCAATCAATCAAGAAGGAGAGAAAGTCATGCCTGATGCTACGATGAGATTCTTTGCTTGCTAAATTCAATGACAAGTTTGGGGTGGAATAAAAAAAGGAGGCATTCTAAATGGGAGTCAGAGCTTGCAGATTTAAAGGTAATTCCTTAGACTAACGGTCTTTGTAATTTAGAATGTGTGCACTGCTCTTGCCTAGCTGTTTATTCCAAATTATCAAAGGAAGCAAATCTATGACTGGAACCCCCACTGTTCCCACTTTTCATCCATGGGTAGTGAAGCAGGAGGCAGGGAGAGAGAGCACAGCAGGTAAAGGGACAAGTTCTCATCTCTGGAGTCAGGCGCCCTGGTTCCAGTTTCAACTCACCCACCAGTTCACTAGGTTTTAAACTTGGCAAGTCATTTTACGTCAAAGGACTTCACCTCATCTGTGAAAATAAGCCTCATTGAAAGTAGCCAGAGAGATATTAAGAGAAGCCAGCAGCAGTTCAGGCATAGACTCAGAAATGTCTAGAATTGCATCATGCTTGATCTTCTAGTTCCAAAGCTTGACTCAGTTTACCACACAACTAGCCATGCTATTAGAATTGGATGCCTTAAACTTTTTATTTACCAGGAAGAAAGGTCAAGCAAATTTATCTTACATGCTCCTAATCAGGTTTTGCTTGTTTTTTCTGCTAAAATAGACAAATAATTAAACCTCAGTGGTTCTGTCCAGTACAGTATATCTCTCCAGGTGAAATGCTGTGCCTAAGAGGTAGCCATCCTCTTTAAGTCATGCATCCTGGAGCACATGACTCCCTAGGATGCCACAGTAAAAGAAACATAGATGTAAGAGGTACTTCAGTGTTTAATTGCTTCTGGCTGTTAAAATTAAGTGGCATGCCACTTCCACTCACTGTCCATTGGGCAGAACTGGCTATGTGGGCCACTCTTAGAGGAAGGGGAGAAAAGCAGAACACATGGAATGCAAGTGAGCACAGCCGCATGCCAGCTACAATCAGTGTGTGGGGAAATGCCTGGGTGGCTGGTGGAAAGTGTTCTCATTCAACCGAATGGTCCAAATTCAACAGAATAAAGTGTCATACCTCAGACCTAAGCTATGTTGGTGTATTTTCTGGCAGCTCATTTCTCCCTTAGCCAGAAGACCCTTTGTCCTCTTTCCTAACTCTGAGAAATTAAATTGATTAGGAAAAGTTTTTTTTTTTTTTGGTATAAATCTATGGAAATGTTAAAGTCTTCAGAATACTTCAGCCAGATTATGAAAAAAAAATAGCAAATGAATAACTATTTGAAAATTAGATGGAATTCTTGACCAGGCATCAACATACACTAGGGGATTTAGCAGCTCTATAGAGGGTGAGCCAATTTTCATGGCTTGTATCATCATATATCATCATATATGGTGCTAGGAGTGTCCAGAGGCCAGGAATGATGAAGAGCTCAGGCAGCTTCTCGCTGGGATGTGCCTGCCCAGTCCTGCTTACTAACCTCCCAGATGTTGCCCACGTACCCGCTCCAATCTACCTGCCTCCTTGGACTTGTTTCATTGTATGTCCAGATATGTGGCACCAATTACATTGCACATGAATGACTGGTCTGCAATCCCAGGCTCTCCAACAGAGTGTCCCATTGTTTCTTCCACCTGATGTGACCCAGGAGAGAAGACATGCTCTAGATCTGACACTGGGGTTATGCCCATGACCTTCAGTATTCTTCATTGTTACATATATACCACAGTGATTCATTGTTTCCCAGTGTCTGTTTCACTGGCTGTAATTACTTTTATTTAAATGGCATGGCATACATCCTATGATTTCACAAAAACAATAACCAGAGGAAGAGAAGGAATGATCAGTGAAAAAGTTCCTGGATAAACAATAATTTCTACTGTTCCTACCTGTGTACTTATTTAAAAGGTGTGGGGGAGAGACTTGCCTAAGCACATTCCAAATATGTACCTACCAATCCTATGAAATAGCCACAGTTACCAATGGGGAGACTCTGAGGGAGCAGAAATTAAGCCAGAACTTGACCCCAGGCAGTCTGACAGGTATCTGTTTTTAAGCACGCGGCTGTACTTGTCCCCGAAAGTGCTGAGAGATGACAAAAAAAAATTCACAAGAAGATTAAATTGAAGATTTAATGAGTGGAGATTTAATGTGTGAAGATTAAAATGAGTGGGAGAATTGTGCCCCCCAGAGGAAGGGGGTGACTGGAACAGAGAAGAAGAAAAACCTTTCCTGCGGCCCCCAAGTGGGTAGAATAGATTGACAAAATACTTCTCAGCTAGGATGTGTTTGGATGACAGATGTCTCCTCAAATCTGAAGGGCGATGGGATGATGGATTTGAGAATCTCCGGAACATGCCCTGTGAAACAGAGAATGATCAGAGGGTCTGGAGCTTTGGAAGAGGCTACAGAAGCCCTGGCAGCTGGACTCCTGGAGTGTCACGGGGGTTTGGGGATGAGCACCACAGCCAGTAGCAACAGAAACGATTTTGTGACAAGCAAATCACTAAGGAGACACACGGTGGAGAAAAAGGCTTGGCTGCAGAGCGTTCTAATCTTTCCACTTAAAACATCCGTGAGCACATCTTTGACCTAAATATTCCAGTCTTGACTCATGCCTGCTGCAAACAGTTTCTCGGTGTTGACATCCCATCCTGGCACCACCACTGTTTTAGGGAAGACCTATTCCCAATGCACAGGTTTTATCATCTTTTCAGAAGAATTAGTCATGCTTTTAATTGCTTCAGACGACTTCAGACAATGACAGAAAAATATCAGTCGTTTATCAGAATGGGAAGCTCTTTCCTGAAATCACAAAGAATATTTTTTTTCTCGCTTCAAGTTCCTTATCTCAAGAGGAAAGAAAAAGCTGAATGAAGTGAGTTGAAAAGGAAAAGGAAAATGCAGTTCTTCTATAACCTGGGGGTTGTGACAGTGTTTCCAATGAATGAAAAATGTTATATATATACCAGGCTTGCGAGATGCTAAGCCCAAGTGGTTGCAAATTAATTGAAAAATATCCTGGATAACCTGAGTTACAGGAGCACATTAGGTCTCTTTGGAACAAAAGCGCAGGGAGTGCTTTTGTTTGGTAGCTGGTGCCAGTGACCTTGCGAGAAGCACACTATAAATTGCTGTAATTGTGGGATGATAAGCCTGGTTGATAGATTTCTGTCATTCTCCCTCAGTAAAAAATGGGCTCACCTTCCTGAAGTCTGCAGAGGCATATACATCAAAAAGCACATCGTTGCTCCCAAGTTTTGGAGTCAAGACAGGTTTCTCTGCACATTTACAAACATCCAAAGAATGTGTCCACGTTTCACCCACCCACACCAACTCACCTTCCTTTCCACATCCTCTTCCTATCTCTCTTTTGCAGTAGTAGTCCATTTCTCTTCTAGGCACATATATGGTTTGGACAATGAAGTCTAGGGTGACTGAGAGACAGGGCAGGTACAGAAGTAACTGCAGCAAGGTGCTCATTTCACCATCTGTTTAAACCACATGGGCACAGGGATGGAAATAGGGAAGGTGGATATTGGCTAAGGTTACTTTAAAAGAAAGATCCAGGAAGACCTAGGGAGCAGCAGATTTCAGGGGCAGGATTCCAACGAAGGCAGGGTGTGGAGGCACAACCTGCTGTGGAAACAGAGCATGGCAGTAGAAATCTACAGCACATATTCTGTGCTCTCTTTAGGAAACACTTTCCCCATAATCAGTTGCTAGTGAGTTGAAATCTCAACTACATGGAAGCTCTTCTGTCTAAAAACCATGGCTTCTGATTAGCGGGATGCACTGAGTAGACTTTCCAGGAAAGGAGTATGCAGATTAGTGTAGTTGTGGAGAGGATGAATTTTGGAATCAAACCAACTTGAGCATGAATCCCAGCCAAGGTGCGTAACTTGGAGTTTGTTATTTGACACCTTTAGGCCTCAGTTTCCCTGGGTGCAAAATGGAAACTTTACCTGGCTGACAAGGTTAAAATGAGAAATAGAGATAATATAGTCCAGTGCCTAGTAGTTCCAAACAATGGTAGTTTCCATTCACAAAGGAGCACTTCAGTATACGGATGTGTTTTTAGCAGGACCTATTAAGTTACCTGAGAAAACAGCATGGCGGAGTAGAAATGCATTGACTCAAATAAACATAATATAGAGAGAGTCTGCAGTCAAATGACTCCACAGAGGCTCCACGCTAGCTATGTGCCTCTAGAAAATGACTTAATCTGGTCTCCTTTCTCTCATGTGTGGAAAGGGGATAATATCTTCTTCATAGGCTCACCATTGTAGAATCAATGGTGTTTATAAAAATAAATAAATAAAACAAATAAGCATAACTCTGATGCATAGTAGGCAGTCAATATATATTTGTTCCTTTACTTTTTCCACCAGAAATGAGCCACAATAACAATAAAAAAGCCTTTGAAAAGCACAGCATCCCTGTCTCCCAACATTAATACGATAAATTACATCTATAATGTTTTCTACAGTTTTAAGCTATAGTTTATTTTGTGTACTGTGTTAGTCAGTGTTCTCCAGAGAAACCAAAACAATAGGACAGATACATAGAGGGAAAGAAATTTACTTGAAGGCACTGGCCAATGCAATTATATGGCTGACCAGGACAAAATCTGCAAGATAGGTGAGCTAGCTACAGATACCAAGAACCAACATTGCAAATCCAGGAATTGCTGATGTTACAGCTCTGCAGTCTGAAGACTGTCTCTGCCAAAGACTTCTCTCTTGCTCAGGGTGAAAGGTGGAGTAGTAGAGATGAAGAGTGGCTTTTTTTTGTTCCATTCATGCCTTCGACTGATTGGCCAAGACCCACTACAATATAGAAGATCATCGGCTTCATTTTAAGTCCGTCCATTTAAATATAAATCTCATTCCAAAAAGAAACATTCCAGAATAAAACTTGGCCAAATTGCTGAGCACCATAACTCAGCCAAGTTAACATGCAAAATTAATCGTCACATGCATCTGAAGTCATTTCAATGGGACTCATCTTTGAAAACAAAGAGGCAATTGACTTGTACCAGACTGATAACCTAGAAGAGGCAGTTGGCTAGAAATGGAGATTCTTGGTGACAAAATTCCTTTTACAATCAAGTGTGAGTTCTTAGAGGTGGGGATCGGGCTGCCAGAGGATCTCCAGGAGTGATGGGCATCTGATTGCTGTAATCCCCAGCTTTCAACATCTGTGCTGCCTCATGAGAATTTCTGCCCCATTTGGATCAAAGCTGAATGTCTCTATCACTAAAGCAGAGTGTCCATCACTGACTTCTCTCAGATAGTTCACGTTCATGACTGCCCTTCCTGCATGATTCCTAAAACAAATAGTAAGTGGGATCTAATGTTATCTGATTCCAGCTTAAAGATAAAGGGAAAGTCTAATCTTTCTGTGGCATGGTATATTGCTCTAAACATGAGAAGTGAGACATGACATTTTTCTGGTATATTTCCTATGTTGTAGACTGCATTTCACATGCACCAATTGCTTTGAGACTGACTGTAGAATAGCTATGTAAGTTGTTTCTAAAGGCTATGTACTGAAACACCTTTCTAAATGCTCTGCTTAATTTTTTTTCCTACATTGTAATTCATTGTTGGCCTTTTCTACAGTGAATTGTTGGAATTAACCAATAAATCAGCAGGAAAAGACATGCCAATTTCCTTCCCAGTTGATAAATTACACCATGGGCATGGCATAGTATGTTTTATTGTGTGTGTGTGTGCGTGTGTGTTTTCTGCACCTAAATTTACTTTTCAAGACATACTGAAATGTTGGCACTTCTAAATTACTTGCCAACTTTAATGGGCAATGTAAATATAGTATTTTATTATGTGTTATAAAATCTACACTGTCCATCAATGGATGGCAGTTATCAACAATTAGAAAATAATCATTTCATATGCATTTACCATAAAATGATTTGCTTTTAGTCTATATTCAATTTGTATTTTTTCATCAGTATTTCTCCACCTCCCAGCTCTCAGTTTTCTTAGTAATTAGCATGTTAATTATGTACTTAATGAACAAGATTTCCCATTAATCTGCATATCAGTAATGCCTATAAATGCTGCTGTCATATTCTTTCTTTAATAAAATATTAATGTAAAGATAATAGAAGTTACTTTAAGGTGGGATATATTTAGTTATGTAGTCACAAAATATAAGAAATGGACCTTCTGCCCAAAGAACTTATCGGAAGGCAATCTGATAAATGCACTCACAAAATCACAATGCTGGTCAGTAATGACTAACAAGGTACCTTAGCCTTGGGGAGGCTGCTAACCATTCCTATGTACAACAGGTTTCCTTCAGATTCATCTCATCACTATGTTGCAATGTGGGCAAGAAATCTATTCATGATCACCCAGGGGATTTTTCTCTATGACTACCTTCTACATGGTCTGACCAATCTCTATATGATAGAACTACTCCTTGCTTAGCTTTTTTTTTTTTTTGGTGTATATGGTCAACCCTTGAACTTCTGCCAGTCAAAACCTGTGCATAATTCTTGGCTCCTCCAAACTTAACTATAGCTGCCATTTGGTATCCACAGGGCACTAAATCCTTACCCCCTTTTCCCCACTTCAAGTGGATGCCAAAATCCACCAATGCACAAGTCATTCATAGTGAGCCCTTCCTATTATATATATAGCTTATTCTGTATTCAGATTCCCCAATTGACATCCAGGATTGGTTGGATTCACAAATGCAGAATCATTGGTTAGAAACATTCCAGGTATAAGTGGACCTTACCATTTCAAATGCCCAGAGGTCTACAAGTCCTTCATCAAGTAAGGACACAAATATTTTAAAGATTTTTGTGAGGAGTGATTGGAAAATGACTTACATGGTACCTAGCACAGAGTAGGACTTCAATAAGGGTGTGATCTTTGTTTTGCAAAGAAAGAGTGCGGTAAAGGCCTTGTAAAGAACCTCACAAAACTAAAGGAAAAAAAGTACTCAATAGAAACCAGGACACTCAGGAAAGGACAGTTAGGGCATAGGAGCCAAAGGAAGTTAACATTCATGAAAGTTTTATGACACAGTCTCCAAGAGCAAACAGAGTCTAGGACAAGATAATCTAAAATGTTCTTTCCTAAAAATGTTTAAAAAATATTGTGGCCTGTGCTGTTTCCATTAGGGATGAGGATGATAATACCAGGGTCAGGTTTTTTAAATAATTCATTCTCCTGACAAGAAGTAAAACAAGAAGAGGGTGAACTGGCTTAAGAGAAAATCACATAGAAAAACAAACCTAGGAGTTTAATTGCATGAAAGTTTCAGTGTGTTATTTTGTTGATAGGTTTTTCAATATAAATCCCAGAAAAATACAGCAAGAATTAACAGAGAAAGGTATCATTAATAAGGTGGGTAAGAATGATATACTTATAGATTACATCTAGATTGTTCTGACCTACTATGGTTTAAACTTTTTTTTTTAAGACTTATTTATTTATACATTCAGGAACTGGGGTACAGGCCAGAGGCATGAGGAGTGAGAAGATTCACCAGAGACAGAGTGGGGAACAGAACATGCAGACTGAACTACACTGCTGAAGGGAGCAGCAGGTGAGGCAGGAGAGGTCTGCTTCGCCATGTGGGTCACCTCCCTGGCCAGGGATGCTTTGAGGCTTCACAGTGCTGCACTCAACCCACTGCGCCACCAGGGAGGCCCCTATGGGTTGAACTCTCTAGAAAGGACTTGACCAATTAAAGTGTGTCCAAATGAAAGCAATCAAAATAAGGATAAGGTCAGAAAAGCTTGTTAATTGAGAAGAAGTTGAAGGAGCAGATGCTGGATAATGGACCATAGACAGTGTGGAAGAAGGAGAGACCTATAAAGAAAACCCAGAACACCCTGAAAAATGACAGTCCTCAAATGCTTTTGAACTCACCTATGGAGTCGAGTCAGTAATCATAGGTGAGTATATATCCTGGATGATTGGATTGCCACATATCTTTCAGTACAATCTGCATAACAATGAAAGTCATGCTACATTCCTTAGTGAATTCCTGTTCCTCTGATGTCTGGATTACTTAGGGCGATTGAAAAAGGAATTTCTCATTTTTCTTCAGTTCCAAAGACACCATTATTCATGAGCCTTCAGTATTTCCACCCTTCTCTTAAGATCATACCATACCATTCATGAGCCTTCAGTATTTCTATCCTTCTAAGATCATATAATATTTAAACTTCATTAAATATTGTAATGTATTTGTTACTTTTTTTTAACATGTCCACTTTAGGGCCCTTTCTGATAATTGGAAAAATGGGATTGATATGCTGAAACTTTGTTCAATGGTCACAGTAAATTCTCAGTGACCTGAAGATGAATTATTCTCCCTGTGGATTATCCATGATCTTGGCTGCCTTCCTCCATGCTTTACTATATTCTGTAGGGCATTTTAAAAAACCATTGTCAGTCTTCTAAGCAAGTTCCCTAATTGTACCCATTGTTTCATGTTTGTAAAATAAACAAATGACTTCTCATTTCTCTGTCCAGAAAGTGCATTTAGCCAATGCAGTAGTTTAAGAAATTAGCCCAAGTGCCCATGTGGTTTTATAGTCAAGGTGCAGGAGGCAGGAAGAAAGAAGCATTGGCTCCCACCCTCCATCTATCACTAATTAGCTTCCTTGTTCAAGTCACTTTAGTTGTTCAGGACTCAGATTTGTCATCAAAGGAGAAGATGGAATTTGTTGATCCAGGGGGGAAAGATTAAAGTCTAGGATTCCAATTCTATTTTAGAATTCCAGACTTTTTTAGGAGTTGTCAATACAATTCCCCAATTTCATCATGTTTGAGCCTCTTGATTCAGAGTTTGCTAAGACAAGACAATAAAACATCTCTCCGTTTACTATGCTTGTATTATTCATACTAATTGACTCCTCAATTCACAGGGTAGATAAGGAGAATTTCATATTTACCTTGACAAACTCAATCCATTATTTAAAATTATCATTGACAACTTATTTTTAATTGCAACCACTTGCTGTCTATGCACAAAAAGCTTTATCAGGGCAACATACACTCACAATACCGACCAGGAGTATAATGATACTCCTCTCCCTACCATACCCTCAACCCCAGGAGGGGACTGAATAACTTATAAAGTGAAAGCTTAATTTTTGAATATGTATTATGTCAACCTTCTCTCCTCCCCAAAAATTCACCAAAAATATGTTAGAATTTCCACATATTAAACTTCTTTAGTGAATGTTGCTGTTTTCACAAAGCCATGACTGTCTTTGAGACCAATGGCCTAATGAGGACAAAGCAAGAATGAGAAGCTGGGGTATGCTGGAGGGTGGGGGCCCAGGGGGATGTTTCAGTGGAGATTAGGAAACATTTCATTGTGGTGACTATTTTGAGATCAGAGTTAATTCAAGAACTTTGAGCTAAGGAGCACATCACCTCTCTTGACCTTCCCCAAATTCCTGGCGGCTCCAGCCCAGGGTGGCAGTCTGCCTAGGATGTTAATTTATTCCTCTTTTCAATCCAGCACCATTAAACAGTATTGTGCACATTTAGAGTCCTTGATGGCTCCCAGTGAGTTAATCTAATAAATCACACCTGTGAGGCTTAATTAATGTTTATAAAATTCCTCAGGATCTCAGGATGAAAGGAGCTAAATGCTCAAATTGGAAAGTGTAACTATTATTATTGTGGCTTTTTTTTCCCTCGAACCCAGTCCTCAATTATAAGATATTGGTGTTCTTGAGCCTCTGAGATTCATTAATTCCAGTTGACTCTTAGGAGGACTTTTCAGGACTTTGTAAATGATCCTGGGAACACCTCATTTCAATTTCTGTACAGTACATTATCTTTACTCATTAAAAAATTATCACAGTGATGGATTCTGCTTAATTTAAATTGACTTCTTTGTGGGGGGACAAAAGGCAATTAAAGTCAAGAATATTTAAAAGGATTCCTAGGTGGGGGAAATGTTTCAGAGGGAAAATAAAATGGCACCTTGACACAAAACACGATTCTTGTTTTCCCTGATTAGAGAAAACACATTCTCTTTGAAGCTTCTCTCTGCAGCCTTTTAGGTCAAATTGGTGACATTGTGTTGTATGGAAAAGATATTTTACCAAGCCTTTGAAAATAACCAAAATGTTATTCACTTCTCAGAGGAGGAAATCAATAAAGTCTAAAACTGATAAATTAAGCAAATAGAAGGGTGACGATGGAGGAAGATGAAAACACCTCTGAAGTAAGAGAGAGGGTTTCTGTCAATGAGTAAAAAGTACCCTTAGCTGGGTACTGTCCTTGTTTCAGCACTGAAATCCCAAGTCCTGTGGAATCCCTCAATTCTAGGCAAACTGGGCTAGTCCGTCTCCTTACAAATACATCTCAAGTTTAGAAATGGTTCCTCAAAGGGGTGAAACTAGAGTTGGAGAAATGAACTAGAGCTTTCACTTGCCAGCCCTTCAGTACTTGTTGAATGTTGAATTGTCCACACATAAGGACTTGACTGAAAATTTAAAATTTGAAAATAATGTAATTTTAGCAGAGAAGAAAGATGATAATTGTAGAAAGACAGAAATAAACAGCACAATAAGAAGGACAAGCAGTGAACAGAGAAGAAAAAGAATATGTTGAGCATTATTTTGCAGAGCTTACATGGATGGAGATGCCACCACATTCCTGTCTGCCTTTCAACTTCTTCCTTTCCCTTATTTCTTTGCTTTCCTTCTTCTCTACTCTTAAGTCTCATGTTACTTCTTTCCTATCTATTGATTATTTTCAACTTCAGTTAAGGAAGATTTTGATCTTAGTATGCTATTGTGTATATCTATAACTTCTCGGTGCACACATCTGTTTGGGGGCATTAAGTTTGTTTTCATGCCTTGGTTGTTGTAAATAGTGCTTCTGTGAACATAGGAGTGCAGTTTTCCTTATAAATTAGTGCTTTGGTACTACATTTTAAATTAAAGATAAGTAAATAAATAAAATTAACGGTACCCATTGAAAATTATGATATATAACAATATAAATGGCAGTTTCAGCCATGTAAAAATATAATTAAAAAAATTAATGAAGTTTTTAAGTTCTTTCTATCTGCTCAGTTTTTTGCCACTTAAGTGAGATTTCTAACCTAACACTTTCAAATGTTTTTCAGAAGGTAGAAATCCTAACGTTGCTTATTTGATTTAAGTTGATCAGAGAAATATAAGATATGCAGTTAAATTTGAATTTCATAGAATGAATAATTAGTATAAACATATGTCCAACATCTTTTCTCAAATATCGTGTGGGACATATTTATGATTTTAAGTTTATTTACCTGAAATTCAGCCTCTTTTAATTTGCTAAATCTGGCAACCCTAATTTAGGCCTTGTTTCCTCTCCCAAATTATATGTGTGGTGAGGAAAGGATGAGAAACAGTAACTGAGAAGGCAAGACTTGGTTATCTGGGCTTGTTATTTAACTGTCCTGGACCTCAGTTTTCACATTTGCAAAATGAGTAGGTCCTGATCTTCTCTCCAGTTATCTCTGCTATAAAATTAATAAATTAAAGTCCTCTTGTCTGAGCATGTCCTTGACATCACCAAAGAAATGTCATGAGCCGCAGTTGAGAATGGTTGATCTTCTCCTGCCTCTTTTAAGAATGCAGCAGACAAGAGATTGGACCTGTTTTCATCCTTGTGTCCTGTCTGTGGCAGACCCTCTGAGGTAACGGAGAGATTCCTGAGAGGCTAAGAGCACAGATCACATTTTATGGCTGTTTTGGAATTTGGCAGCCACAGAAGCTGAACTCAACTTAGAAGGTCAAGAGTATTTCCCATAGTGTCTGTGTGGGAGGGAAAGACAAATCAAGTATTACATGGCAGTTTTAGCCACAAGATATGTCATGTTTACTTCCAGAAATATGCACCCAGCTCTCCCATGGCCTGACTCAAGGGATTCACCAAATGTTCCTGTCTTTGGCTAGTCCATGTTTTAATAAATTGAAAAATTTCCAGGTATGAGTCAAACACCTCCACTTCAGATTTGTAGCTGGAAGTCAGTACAATGTAGTGGAAAGTTTACAAGCTTCGAAGACACTCTGGCCAGGGTGCAAATCCTAGTGCCACTCCACAGTGGTGCATCCACCAGCAAGTCATTTAATCATCACGAGTGAAACAAGGGGTGACTCGTTTAATGAAGATTTGTTGTGTTCCCGTGTGACCTGCTTCATGCTTACATCAAAAAATGATACGGCATCTCTGAAGTATAGGTGATATTATCAGTTTCCATATAATTTATTATATGATTTTGTATTTTCAATGATAATATTTAGATTATATTTTGAAACTATATTTATAGATTATATTTGATTTGAAACTATAATTATAATAATATTATAATACTAAAGTTAAAAGAGGTGTAAAATCTGGCCAAAGTCACAGAGAAAATCACAGTGAACTAATACTTAAAATCAAGCCTATCTGTCCAAAACTCATGTATACTCATGGCCTCATACCTAGAAATATTCTTTTCCACTAGACTCTTCTTCCTGAATATATTTTCCTTAAGAGTTATAGTAAGAACTAAAGTGAGTTATTTATATAGTGTATATTACTTGCATATATTGGTATATATTAAATTTTTATTTCACACTCTCTTCATGCATACAACCATTAATAATTTAGTCAATGCTAAGTTAAATATAATTCAAGATATTTGTTTTTTCCCCCAAATAAAATGATTTGACCACAAAAAATCATTTATGGAACAAAGGCCTCACAAGTTGGATGTGTGTGCTCAACTCCTTAAAATCTCATTATTTTAGTCCAGGGTTCAAAACCTGGGCTTACAAGTCAAATCTAACCAGCCACCTGTTTCTGTACATGATGTTTATTGGAACACTTCATGCTCACTCATCTCGCTCTTGTCTGAGGTGACTCTCAGGCTGCAACAACAGAGCTGAGCTGTTATAACAGAGATCATATGACTCATAAAGCTTAAAATGTTTACCATCTGGCCTCTATAGAAAAAGTTGCCAATTCCTGTTGTAGACCATACCAATTCAGTAATTGTAATAATTGGAAAGCTTGGAAATAAATTCAGCATTGACTGGGGAGAATTATTATCAAATTATATCATAGATCTGAGAATCTGTTTGTGAGGCAAGCTTTGCCAGGACTTATACCAGTACATTTATTTATCTGTGACTAATTTCCAAATGTTCATGAATATTGTTGTGATAGATAAAATAAAATTTAAAATTATTTTAAAGCTTTATTAAATTCATAGCAGCTTTGGGGTATTCAGCCAACCAACAAATAATAAACATAACTGCTACTGTGAAAGGGACCCCCAGAATTTCTTAGAAAAGGAGGCCTAATGATATAATAGAATACATCTTAGCCATCCTGAGCAAAGCTAACAAATTCTTCAGTCAGCATCGAGCAGGGTCCCTCATACAAAAGGCACAGTCATTTTTAGTCATTTGCTATTTAATGAGTTCAGCCATTTGAATAATTCAGAACAACTATCACTCCACAAAAAGAAATGAGTATATCTTTCATAGAACATAAGACTATTTTACTGTTGATCTCATTCATTTTGTTTGTCTTTGTATGGGTTAAGAATGTTTGTTGCTCAAGACCACAATGAGGTGGTCTTACACCGTTAAGAATGGCACACATCAAAAAAACCAACAACAACAAATGCTGGCGAGGATGTGGAGAAAAAGGAACCCTAGTACACTGCTGGTGGGAATGCAAGCTAATCCAACCATTATGGAAGGCCGTATGGAGGTTCCTCAGTCTACTAGAAATGGAAATACCATATGATCCAGCAATCCCACTCCTAGGAATCAATCCAAAGTACACAAAAACACTGATCCAAGAGAGCACCTGTACTCCTAGGTTTATTGCAGCACTATTTGTAATTGGTTAGACCTGGAAACAACCCAAATGCTCAAAAGTAGAGGACTGGATCAAGAAGATGTGGTACATATACACAATGGAATACTATTCAGCAATCAAAAATGAGAAACTAGGGACATTTATAGAAACATGGATGGAACTAGAAGGAATTATACTCAGTGAAACCAGTCAGAAGGCAACAGAAAAATATCGGATGGCTTCACTATTAGGAGGAATATGAAAGAACAACAGCAACAACAAAGAATAAGCTCAAGGAATTGGGCAATTATAACCAAAATCAAACAAAAAACTCAAGACCAAAAAGCCAAGATAAACCAAAGGGACCATGGTGGGGAGGGGAGGGCAAAGACAGGGATGAGGGCAGAAAGTTCACAAGGGACTGAGGTGATGGTGCACGGGTGGAATGGTGGTGGGTACTCCCTGGGGAATATAAATGATGTCAAATATAATTAATAATAAAAAAAAGAAAAAACTGATAACATGAACCTATTCATATGTTTATGATAAAATAAGTACATGCAAATAAAATGTTAAGCAAAATGCATTCTCAAAAAAAAATGTTTTTTGCTGCAAGTGACAGAAAAACAATTCAAAATGTATTAAGGTGAAAAGAGGAATCAGTTGCCTCATGGAAACTCAAAGATCACAGCTACCGCTGCTTTTAGGTGTCACCTTCAGGACTCACACAATGACAGTTGCATCCAGCCCATTGAATTTGCCTACGGGGGTTTGGTTCCATTCAGGCTTTATGAATTTCAGTCTTGACCATCAGAAACTTAAGGTGGCTGCAGAGCCAGGCTTCACATTCACACAACCATTATACAAGAAAAAGAAATCTACTATTCCCATCATTTCTGTGCTGATATTAGAGGACGCTCCAATTTATACTTGGGATTCTTTCATGTTTGTTACAGAGTAGGGACCTCAGAAAGACATTCTTGAGGTTTTTGTCATCATGAAATATGTGAAACATTTACAAATGTGCAAAAGATACACTCACGTACCCATAATACAGATATAACACTTTCTGACATTTTGACATACTTTCTTTACATCTTTTTTCAGAAGAGAATGAATGACTATTTCAACTCAGTAAAAGCCCTCTTGGAACTGTCATCTTCTTCATTCCCTTACTTTTCTCCATAGACAAAATGTTGTACTGGCTTCTAAGCTTACTACAAATGCGATGCTCATGCAATAGATGTAGTTCTATTTTCTAGGTTTTTCAACTTTTATATTAATGATATCAATAGTAAATATTCTTTTTTACTCCATAGTTTTATATAAATATTTGACATGACATGCATGTTGACAGATAATGATCAGATGCCTTCATTTTAAGTGATGAATGACATTTGATTCAATGAATGGATTATAATTCATTTATTCCCTGATATATCAGCAATAATGACATCCTTGTCTAGTTCCTCACTTTAGACACTATTTCTAAAGTTTCATCACTAAGTGTGATGTTTGCTAGAAGTTTCTGATACTCACTATTTATAGGATGTTCAGGATGTTTCCTAATATTTCTAGTTCACTGGGTATTTTTTATTTTATCAATTTTTTAAATTTTAGCTATCTATTAAATGACCACACAATTCTTCTATTAAATCTGTTAAGATCATATATTTCTTTGGCAGGCATTTAAGGCAGACACAATATTCATTATTCTACCCTTCTCTTACTAACAGAATGCTGATTTTGTTTGGGGCAGCAATGATGGAAGGCAGTAATGATAATGATTATTTTTGCATTTTCCCCTTCAGCTAGAAGTGGCATTCTGGCCTGTTAAGTCAATGACCTGTAAGTGGAATTTTGCCAGAGGATTCTAGGGAAAATTAAAAGGGGAGACATGACAGATGGAGCCTTTTATCTTTCCTCCTTCTTTTCTGGAAGATGGATCCAGTGCTGGAGCTGGAGCAGCCCTAACGTGACTATGAGAAAAGAGCTAAAGTACCACAGGTCTTCAGGCTTGATCGTTATGAGCCACTGGGTCAATGCCAACAAATATGTCCCTCCAGATTCTTGTATGAGTAAAGAGTAAATGCCTGTTTGTTCAAACCATTCTGAACAAAATTCCTATTGCTCGAACCTGAACATGGTTCTCACTCAAAGTTTCATTGATACCCACTTTGTAATCTTGAAATAAACTTTAGAAGTTGTCCATCCCATTCCTACTAGGATCTTTTGCTGTTCCCAAATTCTATTCTCCTTCCTACTCTTTGTTCTTGCCAAAAGCAAAGGCCCTAGATGCTACTTAAATGATAATTGAACTGGGCATAGGCTTTATGTTCAGAGTTATTTCCCTCTAGTAGTTTTAATGTATTATTCCATTATCTCCCATGAAATTTACCCTTAAAGAAAATAAAATTCTCCTTATTCCATTATATTATCTTTCCTGAATCACATACTCTCTTAGTCTCTGAATGTTAGGATCTTTGAATATATGATTGACAAAACAGACGTGCAAAATTCCAAGCACTGACTGGTGACTTTTTAATTGGGAGGCAATAATGTTGTCATTTCTCAAGTCATGTTAGCGATTCCTCTTTCATCACTTATGGGCAGCATCTCAACCTTTAAAAAAAGAGAAAAAATACTGGTGCCAAGTCTTGGTCCTTTAGGGGATTTTGCAACTTGCATTCAGACAAAGATGTTGTCAACAAGATTGCTGGTCAAGTTGTGTTCAAAGATGATCTTAAAATATTGAAACATTATTTTGTAAACTTCATAAATAGCCTCCGAAGGTGGGTGGGACTCAAAGATAACTTGTAAAATTACTGTCAGCAATAGCATGGCTATTAGCTGAAGTTTACCAACTCTCATTTGCTAAGCAAGCTGCTTCTTAGACAATCATTGTCCTATGATAATAGGATTAAAAACATTAGTTTTTGGAGTCAGACAGAACTAGGTTTGTACCCAGTTTTTCCATTTACCAGATATGACCTTAATCAGACCATTAAATGCATTTATGATTTAGTTTCCCATAAGGCATAATAAGGATAATTATATTTATCTCAGAGTTTGTGCTTGGAAAACCCCTTAAAGGGTTAGTTATCAGAAATAAAAACAAAATTTCTATTAAATTAAAAAAATTAAGTCTCATGTTTTCCCAAACTCTAACATTGACATCTATTTATACAAACAACACCCAAGCCTGTACAACAGACATAATTTCTTCAAAAAATAATACATGCAAATAGTAACAACCTAAGAATGAATCACCTATATTATTTTATAATTTGACTGTTTTTCTCCTTTAGTTATGTTCTTCTTTAGCTCTTATGCAACACATTCGTAGGATTACACTCCCACAAATCACTGCACTTAAAGTTTAATTAATATAGTTTTAATACAGAAATAAACAATAACAAAAAATAGTATAAAAGAAAAGCATGAAAACAATGAAATGTGTAGAGCTCAAAGTTTGATTGCTCTGTGTGTTTGTGTGTTGGGGGAACATCACAAGATCCAATTTAGAATGATAAAAGTCATAGGGCTCCCCGCTACCCCAAACCTCAGTATTGTGTGGGCAGTAGAGAATCCATGTCAGTCTTTGTAAAACAATTGACATGAATACCTTACATGGTAGAGATGGGGTAAAAAATGAAATGGCTCAAGAAGTCCAATCGTAGCTCAAATATAGATTCATCTCTGGATGCACCTATATATCACATCAAGCCTGCATTTAGTGCATGCCTGGCAATTGGTGTTGCTTTATTGCCAGTTTTACCATTACAACTGTGTCATTATTGGAGTCTAACTTTTATTATTATTTTTTTATTTTTTTAAAAGATCTTATTTATGCATACAAGAGCTGGGGTACAGGCCAGAGGTGTGGGGGGGGGGGTGAGAGGATTCACCCGAGACAGAGTGGGTAGCCGAACAGGCAGATGAACTGAAATACACTGATGAGGGGAGCCTCAGGAGATGTAGTTGAGGTCTGCTGAGCCTTGCAGGTCCCCTCCCTAGCTAAGGATCTTACTTGCACTGCAGCGGCTGCAGAAACCCCAGAGTGCGGCGCTCAACCCCTTGTGCCACCAGGGAGGCCCTGGAGTCTAATTTTTAGATTTGATTCTATGAAAATTCATATAATTCTTCTTTGTTAAATTTTCTCATGCAACTGATCTCATGTTTAGTTTTTATACTATTTCCCAGTGAATTTTAAATTTTATGTACATCTCAGTTCCCCATCCCCTTGATGAAATAAATCTACTTGGAAAGACAAATAATTATCTTGTGGCTTCAGCAAGAGTCATTATATCACTAAGCAATCACGTGTATTTCCCAAAGATTAATCGGTAAGAAATTAAGATAATGTTGTATGATATAAAAGTTTGCCATTGAAGAATTTTCCTTGATATCTTGGATTTTTCTCCAGAGGGAAAATAGTCAAAACTCATTATATCTATAACAGATTTGTGGTTGTTGTTGTTGCCATATTTAAATTTTCTCCCAAGTTGTATTTAACATGCTTTTCTCATCTTTAAGTGACCTTTGTCCCAAAACTCGGAGCCAGCATATAATGAGCATGAGACCGTGAGTTAGGGTGGAAACTATGACAAAGCAGCATCAGCGATTTTAATGAGAAGAAAAAAAATACCAAGAGAAAAATAATAATGGTAGAATCCAATGTTCATTTCGATCAAATTAAGTATAAATATTTACTTTAGGAGCAGTGCAGGATCAAATCTTCATTTCCCTGATACAAAAAGTTCCCTTTGAACATGCCTGAGTCAAATCACGTGGAAATGTGAACAATAACTCTTTTTATTCTTCTACCTCAGCACTTCACCAAACAGAATAATGAATAAACCACCAAGTGAGTCCGATGGCGCGTGCCTCGTGACTTTCACATACAGACACCATTCTTCTTACATAGAGCTCTGCAGTCTGATTTCACCCGTAAATCACTCGGTGATGGTTTTGGCTGCCTGTGCTGGCTTATACTATGTGGGTGCCAATGTGCTCGTTATACCCTCTGTGAGTGCTAGTTACAGCTCACTGCTACGTAGCCACCCCGGCATCTCTAAGAAAACACAATCTTCAAGCTCTCTAAGAAAACACCCTATATCTGAGTTTCATTATGTGTCTTCCTTGAGAATTTACTGTTCAATCCTCCTTATTGCTCAAATGTAAGTTTCAAAGGCATTAGAATCCTTCTAAAGTAATGTTCAGAATGTAATGTGTCTCCCACGGTCGCGATTCCCACAAGGAACTAGAGATTTAAATACATGTTAATGGATGACTGCAATGGTCATGAACAAATTCAGATTTATCTAAAAAGAACACATAATATTCCTCTTCCAAACATACCAGCTCTGGTTAAAGAAACATTTCTTACCATGTCTGATCCTCAGTCTGATCCCATACAGGAAAAGCTTTTTATAATTTAATCATTAGTTTAAAATTAGGAAATAATGATTTTTTTTATGGAGTTGGTTTAGACTATTTCTGTTAAATTTATGTAAAAAAGTGATATTTTTAAAGCTACTGATAATTTCTAAGGGCTCACAGAGGAATCTATACAAAAACAGGAAAAACTTACTGGGTAGTAGTGTCTATCAAAGAGGAAACAGTATACATTCAGTTATGCTTAAAAAGCAGTTACTACCTCAATTGAATTACTTGGTGATTAACAGAAAAATAGTTTAGAGGGCAGAGGAGGCAGTGTTGGTGCTGATTGTATCTAACAGATTGTTGGAGAGGTGGGAGATAAAAGTGAATATAGAGTTTCAACATTATGACCCTAGCCTTTGATAGTCAGATAAGAATGTCCACTATAGAGGAAATGAAATCCAGCAGGGCATGATTAGATCACAATGTGCAAAGAGAGATCTGATTTTTGGTTTTTTATGAAGCAAGAATAAAAGCACTGTTTTATTTTTCTCAGATGAAACATATTTCACTTTATGTGAAAGAAATTAAAGTTGATTCTCTTTTTGTGTCCTACTTAATTTCTTTCTTGGAATGTGAAGGTGAAATTAGACTTTTAAATAAATATAGCTTTTATTATATAATTTGGTGAACATTTATGATTTATCAAACACTTTTGTGTCCATCATCTGGTTTGATTCCACCATAACTCTGAGAAGTAAACTGGCCCAGAATATTTTTATTCTACTTTACAAATAAGAAAAAATGTTCAAAGAGGTTAAATGACACAGTCTTTCTTGTGAATATACAGATGAAACTTCTCCACTGATTCACACACTTGCTTTTCTGATTCTCACTTGATTCAGTTTCTGTCTGTTCTCACTGTGGAGCTCATCATATCTTAAGTTGGCAAACAATTTTTATAGCAGCAGATTCAGGAAGCTTTTAGCCACTATGACTGCTATCAGTTTGGTTTAAGATTGACATCAAAGGAACCATGA
Organism: Galemys pyrenaicus; assembly: GCA_019455555.1. NCBI lineage: Eukaryota > Metazoa > Chordata > Mammalia > Eulipotyphla > Talpidae > Galemys > Galemys pyrenaicus. The sequence continues at coordinate 6,144,013 of JAGFMF010011862.1, forward strand.
AAACTTTTCTCTTTTATGCTTGTTTTTATTGCAGACAAGCTCTTCTCCAATGTCTATGATAATATGTGACAAGTAAGTAGGGTCCAGAAAGAAGAACACCACATGGGTTGTCTTTTGTGCATTTAGAAAAGCAATTTAAAATAAACTCACAACAGGCTGTTGAAAAATATAATAAAATTCTGAGCTTCTGCTATAATTTGTTTTGTTTTGAGGGATACCATTTTGTCTTTAGGGTAGTGTTAATGACCATAACAGCCAAAAGACAGGAGCATTAAAAGCTGAACCACTGGATTTCTCTACTGGATTTTTAACTAGAATTGTAAAAATTGAGAAATCAGGATCTTGCCATTTTTATTTATTTTATCAACGTATTTAAATGACAGCCCTGTAAATAGACCAATTGTCTTAGCAGAAATAATAGCATTTTTTCAGCAGTGTGCATGATCTTACAAGTCAAGACACAAGGTTCCACTTTTTATAAAACGAAGTGCCACTTTTTAAAGTGAGGTACAAAACATGGAAACTGATAGCACATAATTGTAGGGAAAGAGTTAAAGGCAATTTATTCCAGCAAAATCTTAAGGAATAAATTCATGCTTTTATGTAAGTATTTTGGAGGCAAGCAAAATTAGTGTGTAACTACCTATATGCTTCTCCCTCTTCCCAAATTAAATGGTATCTCTGCAGCTTTGAAATAGAGGGGGTTGCATAAAATATGTAAAGAATTGATAATAAAGTATCCTGTCAGGAAAATTGTAAAGTCTGGGCCTCTTATTTGTCATGAAGCCTGAGGCAGAGATATTGCAGATATGGAAATACACAACAAGATAATGATAAATAAATAGCCAAACATGTACAGAGTATTTGTTCTGGGTCAGGCATTGGACTACCAGAGGTAACTCCCACATGAATTATATAATCCAATATCCATATTATGCATGAAGATAATTAGGTGTAGTGAGGTTAAGTGACCTGTCCAAGATCACCCTGTTAATAAATGCAGTTCCACCCAAGTCCTGCAAAGAGCCTTGGAGGACAAAGCAGACATTCTACTTTTACTTTTACCTCTCTTCTAACTGTAGTCTAGATAACTCACAAGACTCTCACACACTTTAGTTTCCTTATCAATAAAATTATTACCTCAATAATGCACAATTGGTAGTTGACAGTGCAGAGAAATAGGCTCATCATTCATTGCAAGCGAGCCATGTATTGTTGCAGACTGAATAAGCAATATGTTTGGCTTGTATGCACACTTCTGTTTTAGAGGTGTGTATATTTGGTTTGAGAGTATTAAAATAAACCAAAAATATTTCGGAATTCCTGGACTCTTTGTCTTGATGCATGTTCTCAAGAAACTAAAAGAATTACTACTATCAAATCAGGATTCTTGATATTTAGTTTCATATTGAAATGGGGCCCTGACTTCTTCAGAGATAAGAAATCATAAGGTGGTATCTCAAAACCCTCCTCATTGCAAATTTCTGATTGCAAGATACAGTTTTTTAAAGACATATCTTTATGTATTTATGTATACAAGAGCTGGGGTATAGACCAGAGGTATGTGTGGGGGATGCGAGAGGATTCACCAGAGACAGAGTGGGGAGCAGAACAGGCAGATTGACTGAAATACACTGCTGCAGGGAGCAGTGGGTAAGACAGGAGAGGTCTGTTGCACTGTGTGGGTCACCTCCCTGGCAGGGATCAAACTCAGGCCCCAGTGAATGGTGATAGCTTAATAGCGCCAAGACTTTAACCCCTGCACCACCACAGAGGCCCTGCAAAATAAAATTTAAATAAATTGACTATTAACTTTACAACATTTAGGAACAATGCACTTAGATTACTTTTTCCCACTCACATGCACAGTTTCACACATTCCTTTTCTTTTTTTTTTAATAAAGGCAGTGAGTTCCTGTAATGCTCATTGAAAGGGTCTTTGAAAAGCAGAAGCTGGTAGATTTAACAAATGCTTCTCCTTTGAGCCCTCGGTGATATTTTCTGCACGTTGGCTTACTTCCTATACTTTTGGTGATCAGTTTGACAAAGCTTAGGAGCTCTTAGACCTTGTATAGGTAAGAAAATTGATAGTTAAAATTAGAAAACAACCAGGTGGACATTTCATTAGATGTCGCCTTTCTCATGCTGCCCACTGAGAAGACTGGCTGATTTTGAATTATTTCACACCACAGCTGTGGGTGTAGGCTGTAGGAGAAGGTTGCCCATGAGACACCTTTAGTGGAGGCGCTCCAACCACATTTGTGGCTTTGTTTGGGAGCAACTTGAACACTCTTATCGTTCACATGGTACAAAACAAGTTAACTCAGGCAGGTGTCTAACCTCCATTATTGCCACCCAGGATGCCCACTTACCTGTGCACACCTGGTAGGACAGAAAACATGACTTAAAGGGCAAAGTAATCATGCAGATTAAAGTCTTGACACAGCAGTTTCTCCCCTAAGAACTTACCATGAAAAAATGATCATGTGTATACAAAATATTTAAAATTAAAGCTATATCCCATAGAAGTTTATCATCTTTGTCATAGAGATTTAGTATCCACATGGGAATACAAAACAGCCATTAAGATATTTTAACATAGTTAATGACAATGAACGATAATAAGAAAGGGGAGATGCCTAAGAAGATATAGATGTGATATGATTTAATATAATTTTAAATTTGTTGAAGTAAGTGAATAGGGGTTATTTTTGCTTTTGTTTTCTTAAATATAAAGTCTGCCATGGCATTTGGAAATAGAGCTTCAAGTGAATCACTGGCTTTTCCCCTTTCAAACATAACGTGATGGTTCCTACTGTGGGCCTTAGTGTTCAGGGTCTCTCTGTCCAGAAAACTTTTTTTAAAGATTTATTTATTTACACACACAGGAGCGTGGATACTGGCCAGAGGGGTGAGGGGTGAGAGGATTCACCAGAGACAGAGTGGGGAGCAGAACAGGCAGATTGACTGAAACATACTGCTTAGGGGAGCAGCGGACATGGCAGGAGAGGTCTGCTGCATCATGTGGGTCACCTCCCTGGCCAGGGATCAAACTCACGCTCCTATGCCCCGATGCTTCACAGCACAGCATTCAACCCTCTGAGCCACCAGAGAGGCCCCAGAAAAATTTTTTCTTCCAGATCTTCACATGACTGGCTCATATTCTGTCTTCTCAACCCAGCTACCAGAGAGAGTCTTTCAGGCTTAAACACATCACCCTTGTTTTCTTTTCTTCACAGCCTCCTTATCACCATTTGAATTACCACCCAATTCACTTTTTTTTTATTTATAATTTTTCCATTCTCAAAAGACTGTAAAATCTGTGAGCCTTGAGGCCTCATTAGTTCTATTTCCTGCTATGTCCCCTACACTTAGAACCAGCTCAACACATAATCTGTGCTCAGTAAGCATTTGTCAAAGGAAAGACTTAATAAATATGTGAGTCACATTTCTGTATTTGTTGGAAAATTTTGAGAGTTCTTTTACTCTAAGGGAGAAAAGATATTTTTGATACTAATCAGAAATACTTCTATCTAGCAATAACTGTCAGATACCACCCCTGCAATCTCTGTTATTTATTTAATAAACATTAGTTGAATCTCTTTAATGTGCCAGACGTAGTGCTTGGAGCAAATATAGATATAAAATAAGAACTAGATTTGTTTTTTTGATCTCAGGAGGCCCATGCCTAATGGGACATAGAAACATATAACATATGGCAGGACAGAAAATTAACATATGTGGGACAAGAACAAAGAGAAGGGTCTGCAGGAGTCTGTGGGAGAAAAGCAGGGGAAATGCTGAAACTCCTGTGGGTGCCAAAGGCTCCGTGAGTGTGAGCTAGAAGGACACTCCAGGCACAGGGAATGGAATGTGTTGTGGGCATGCTCTGTTCCCAGAAGGATGAGCAGCTAGTGTGTGACTAGGTGAAGAGGTCAAGGGTCATTTGAAGGCTCTAAGGAAGATGCTTCCTTGCCTTCTCTAGCGATTGGCAGTTGCTCTGTGGCTTGTAGCTACATCCCCTAATCTGCCTCCATCTTCACGTGGTCTTCTTCCCTGTCTGCTGTCTCCAAATCTCTCTCTTCTGATAAGAATAATTGTCACTGTCTCTAAGTCCCCTACATCCATTATGACCTCAAATTAACCTGGTTATACCTGCAAAGACCCTGTTTATAAATGAAATCAATTCACAGGTACCAGGGTAGGGTCTCACCTATTTCCTCCCACACTGAGTAGGCCATGGAGAAATGACAGTGGGTGACTTTTAACACTAGGTCACAAAAGACATTGATACTTACCCCTTGCTTGCTCTGAGAACACTCACATGGAGGAAAGGTGAGCAGTCTGGAGAGCTCCCTGGGAGGAGACACTGAAACTGCCTGGCGCAACTGGCACCAACTTGCTGGCCACATGAGCAAGCTGTCTAAGAAGCTGAACCTCCACTCCATCAAGCTGCAAGTCAAGAGGCTGGTAACTCTAGGTAGCCTCTTTATTGCAACCTGAGGTCTTTTTTTTTTTTTTTTTTTATGTATACAAGAGCAGGAGTACAGGCCAGAGGCGTGGGAGGTGAGAGGGTTCACCAGAGACAGAGCAGGGAGAACAGGCAGATCAACTGAAATACACTGCTGAGGGAAGCAGCAGGCAAGGCAGGAGAGGTCTGCTGCGCCTTGTGGGTCCCCTCCCTGGCCAGGAATCGAACTCGCCCTGCTGTGCTGTAGATGCTTCACAGTGCAGTGCTCAACCCGCTGCACCACCAGGGAGGCCCCTCAATCCAAGGTGTTGATCACAATATTAACCCCAGCAAGTTCTGAATCTTGACCTACCCATAGAACTTTGAGATAATAAATGATGATTGTTTACAATCACTGTTTGGAGCAATTTGTTATGAAGCTATATATATATATGTAAAGTATATATATGTATCCTAGTTTGTTTTGTGCCTGTTATAGAATAACTCTATTATCTGTTACTACTGTTGAGAAATTATTCAGAAAGAATTATATATAATCATCTGAGGTGTGATTTATATCCATTTATAATCCATAGATTTGTTTGTATAATATGATGATGTCCAGTAGTCCCTAGAAAGAATTTTCTTGCTAGATAAGTAAAATAATGTCTACTGTTTATTAAAAAGAAACCATGAATACAACACAAAAACAGGAATGAGACAAAACATGTTGAGCAAAAGAAATCAGACACAAAAGAGCACATGCTGTATGATTCTATTTATATAAAACTCTAGAAAAAGACACATCTAATCTATAGTGACAGAAAGCAGATCAGTGCTTGCCTAGAGCTGGGGCTGAAGGATACACTGACTGCAAAGAGGCTTGAGAGAAGCTTCAAGATGATAGAGATATTCCATATGTTAGATGGAGAAGTCATATGGGCGTATACATGTTTCCAAACTCATCAAGCCGTGCACTTAAAATGCGTGATTTTATTATATCTCAATACAGTTGATGAAAAATTGTATAATTTTCTGAGCATTCATGAGCTAAATGCTTTACATAATTATCTCTAGAATAAAAGCAACAGTCTTGTTTTTTTGTGGGGGGGATGGTAATTGAGTCTCAGAGAGATTGATTTCTTCAAGGACACACAGTTCTATACCCAAAGCCTTTGGTTTCTTTCTCATATGCTTTATGAGATTTAAAACAATTTTATATGTCACTTAATCCAGTGATTGCAAACTCCAAATTTTTAGGAACTCAGCATTGAAAATATGTGAGTAGGAGTGAGGATAAGACAACAGGGAAGTTAAGACTCTTTTTTTCTGGGGATAGGAAAGATAGTGACCAAATAAACCATGGGTTCACAGTCAACATTTGGATATATGACAGATGAGGAACCTGAGCATAAAGAGATTAAATAAATAACTTCCCTGCAATTTCCAGTTACCAACTACTAAATAACAGATCTCCTGAGGGGGAGAAAGAAATTGATGTAGGTGGAGTAGGGAAAGAGATGAAAAGTGAGAAGGCAAATACTTAAAATAAAATCCTAGCATAGAAGAGATGATTGCACTTATGTATTTACATAATATAACTCTAAAATTTAGACAGAGAATATATAACATAGCTCATCTGCATTTTAGGGACTAACTTAACTTGCCCATTTGTTTTTCCATCCAGACAGCATTTATTGAGTTTCCTCTGCATGTAGAGCACAATGCTTGGACATCTACGCATCTTGTATGCTAAGTGTACCATCCTTTTTGAATCCTCCACAATATCAACCCCCATTAGCCTCCCCTTAGTCAAACAACTCCTTTATGACTCTTTTCCCTACTGCACATGTAGAACCTTGCTCCACTGCCCTTGTCTCCAATTATCCGTAAAACACACTTTAGACTTTATTATAGCCCTGTATAATGCTGTCGACTCCACTAATTGTTTTAAATGTGTATGTCTTATCTTCCAAGCTAATTTGCAAGGAACTTCTGAGCAGTGTAAGAGTAAATATCTTAAATGGCTTCATAGCCCATACTACCTGGCATAAGATTAGGTAGGCACACAAAAGACTGTCCAGTACTTCTTATCCATCCATTATCCTGGCATCTAGGATAGCAGCCTATCTCAGGTTCAGTTTCCCAGAAGGTGGACTGAAGATAAGGATTTGAGTGCAATTAAGTAGAGTAATTGAGATGTAATCCCTGGAAGCACTGGTGGAGGTATGAGGAAGTAAAACAAGGAAGGAAAAGAAGTAACCACAGAGAAGTTCATGAGTAGATTGCCATGTGGATAATTGGAGTCCCGTACCTATGAAAACTTCTGGAAAAGCCTATAGAATACACCTTAGAGTTGTCCAACTTGGACAAGAGAAAATAATCCAGCTTGAAGCGTGAGGAGCTGGGGTACATATTCATCAACTCCCTCTCATCACTGGTTGACAGTTGCTTCTTGGGGTACCAATTTCTGCAGCAATTCCAGCAACCACAATCCCTACCCTCCAGTAGTCAGAGGAAGTTCTGAGGCTTAGAGGATGCCCAGGGCCTACAGTGAGACTTCACAAACATGAGGTTTGCTAACGGGACATGTTGGGCACTAACATCTTCTGCTGCACAGCATACCTCAATCAAGAATGCGTGTTTATGACAATATTCATTTAGCACCAACCATGTGATATTCTTGGAATACAAAAATAAACATAACATGTTGCTTGCCTGCTAGGAGCCTAGCTCTGTTACTTCCTGTTGAAGATTATAGAGAAAAGCAGGAAGAAGAGAAAATAATCCAATTTCCATTCCCATTCAGTCTATACGCTAATGAAAATTTGATGCTGTTCTACCCACCAATTCATTACAGTCAGGATTCTAAATAGCCATCACGTTGAATGTCTTATAGTCATGGTCAGACTGGCAAGGCGTCAGACCAGAATTTGGAAGATGAAGGGCATATCTTTGCTCGCTTCTGGTCCCTAGTGTACCCTGGCTCTGCTTCAGTGAAATTTCTACATCAATAATTCATTAACTCATACCAAATATACAGGATGAGTCTGTTCAAATTAAACTAATATTGGAAATAAAGAGAAAGAAATCATGGAAGAGAGTCACTTACCACAGAACTCCACAAAGAAGTTATGTGGGAAAGCCAGCTGTATTTTGTGCTTTTGCCATAAAATAAAGCAGACAGTCTGTGCTGAGAAGTACTATAATTATAAAGCAATTTGCTACCTCTAATGGGATGACTTTTCTTTCATAAAATATTAACTAAATATAATATCGGTGCAATAGGTTAGAAACAGTCTTAGTTTCTCCATAAAAAGTCAATTTGTAACCACTGCGATGTCTTCTTCAAGATGATGGTATCCAAAAACATCCTCTGTGCAGCCACTTGAATTACGCATGATGCATTTCCCCGTCTGCTCTAGCTGATTCCATGCTAAGTGCTTTTCCCTGTAAACATGTTAGTTGGTGCTGCCATTCTGTCTTCTCAAAGGATGGCACTGCGGTCGGTCACCCAGGCAGCTTTGCTACCATTATTGTGTCCCCAAATCCTAAATTATTAACAAGTGAAAAAAAAGCCCTCGTTTAGGTTAAGGACTTAGTTGGCAACACCTCAGCCTCTTGGTACATTGGGGTATCTGTGCCTTTTCTTTTCTTTTTTTTTTAATTTACTTATGCATACAAGAGCTGGGGTGCAGGCCAGAGGTGTGGGGGTTGAGAGAATTCACCAGAGAAAGAGCGGGATGCAAAACAGGCAGATTGACTGAAATACAAGCAAGGTAGGAGAGGTCTGCTGCGCCATGTGGGTCACCTCCCTGGCTGGAGATCGAACTTGTGCTGCAGTGGCTGTGGATTGCTTCACAGTGCTGTGTCTTAACTCCTTGCGCCACCAGGGAGGCCACTACCTGTGCGTTTTCTAACCATGGAAAGGATAATTCTTGCTATGAGATTACTGCTCCCAGGCAGGATTGCTGTCCAGACAACAGAGGCAGGCAGACCTGACCAGAGCTAGCAGTGAGCGGCTGGGATTCTTCTGGCTAGCAAGACAAAGGCTGTAGTCAAACTGGAGAAATCAGAGATTGGATTTTTTTTTCTACCTATTTTTTCTTCTCCATCATACACCCTCACATAAAATCTTGTGGTTTGTTTGTTTTACACTCTGAAACTTGTCTAATAAATTCAGCAGCTGTTTTGCCAGCGTTGCTTGGTTATTACCATTCTCCATCCAGAAGCAACAGCCACTCTCTATCCTACATGATTTGTTTTTCCAGGGAAAAGAGACACTCTCAAGTGAAAAGAGAAGATGTTTATCTCCCATTATTGTTTCAAGCCACTGACTTCTCAAGTGAAAGAGAAACAGAGGGGAAAAAAATAACAAAACCTAACAAATCCCCCAAACAATTTTGTTTTTAAAACCTTCTTCATTAGAAATAATGTATAGAAAAATCCATACTTGCTCATTTGGAAATTGCCTGAGGGCTGCATTTACTTCCACACATTTCTTTGTTGATTTACACTTCTTAAATGGATCGTCAAACTCTATCGATCTTAATCAGCAAAATCCTTTTTGTTTTCTAGTTCTTCAGAGTCTCCAAATTAGCCAGGAAGTTTTGCAAAGAGCATTAGGACCAGGAGCAAAAACATTTATTAGATAAATACTGAATGCAAACTGGAAGTACAGTTTTGGGGCTGTGTTTCCTTTAAGGATATGTGTATTTTGCTATAGGTTAATACATTGCATATTTTCTGAACGAGTGAATGAATGCATCCACGAGTTTAATCAGATATTTGCATTTAAATATTAGGATGCTATTAAAACAACTCATCACCTCATATGATCTAATATTTTAATATATTCATATTATATTTAATATATTCAGTTATTATGTTGAATATATTTTTCTTTATCAAACCTTTCTATATGCACTTATCTATGGTAAGGAAAAATAAACTGGAGGTGATGCACGAAAGGTGATCAAAGAGATTTTCTCCAGGAGACGTGATGGGTGGTGAGAGTGCTTCATTTTAGTTGTAAAAGGAGCTAAACATTTAGTTGTTACTATTTCTAACAGAGAAAAAAGGGTGTGGAATTAAAACCAGGGCCTCACAGTGTGGACGGCAGGACAAGGCTGGCATTTTCCCCACAGCCGCCTAAGCAGCGGGAGCCATGGAAAAGCACTGTGGTTTTCCACCACTGCGCCAAAAGTTGCTGCCTGTAGCGGCAGGATGAGATGGCACTGGAGGCAGGTTTCGGGATGGTTCTGGGCAGACGGGTCGAGGAGGGAGAGTCTCTTGGAGCCCTCGGTGGCTTTTCATACTTTATTTAGTAGAGGTGGCCAGGTACATGGCAGGCAGGGGGGCGGGAGGCTGGCAGGCCTCCCAGCCCCCAGCGTATCTCACTCTCTCGGCTGCTTCTCTCTGCCGCCGCTGCTGCTGCTGCTGCTGTCAGGCCTGTTGGGCCTCACAGTTCTCACAGTTCTGGCGTCCTCATGACGCCGCCCATTTATGCCCATGTCCAACACAGGTGCGCCCACTTGCGCATGCCCACCCTGGAATGCTCGCAGCACCCCAGGTGTCCATCATCAGTGGTGGGAGGGTGGAAAGACCTGATCAGCCTTTACCCTACACTGCCCATAGGGGAAGCCGCTCCCTCGGCGCCATTTGGATTAAAATGGACAAATCAGGCTGGCATCAACTAGGGTGGGGGACCCTGAAAGAGGATGTAAGGAGGGCAGGAGCCATCTTGCGACTCCCAGACTCTGGCCCACTCTGTTTCTGGCGTTCAAGGAAGGAGGAAGGAAGAAGAAAGAAGCAGCACCTAGTAGCCGACTTCCGTAGAGCGAAACGGCAGAGCTTCACAGCCATAGGGCAGCCGGCTGCACCTCTGTTCCTGTCGCTGCCACCGCCTGAAAAGAACACCAAAAGCCCTGGGCCGTTGTCGCAAAGAGCTGTTTATCTGATAGGCCAGCACCGCCTTCCAATGGCGCTGCGTCTGGTGCTGTCTCTCCCGACTTCGCCTGTGGCTGTGAGCTGCTATGGCGGCGTCTCGGCGGCCGAGCCTATGAGTACCTCCAGCTGTGGTGAATTGGATCCTGGCCTGCTGCAGGCCCACATCCATGGGACAGCACCACGTTGGATGAGCAGCCTTTTGATTGGGACTTCTGGACACTGTGGGCACTCTCTCGGGTGAGATAGCCAGACTCCTTTTGTAACAGGGTAGTTCTTAGGAAAGGAGGAAGTTTTAGAATTTTGATTCCACCCTAAGTGGGTGTTGCTGAACAGAAATAAAAAGATGTTAGCGAGAAGAGAGTGGAGGACAGAAGGAAGGGAGGAAGAAGGAAGCAGGATGGAGAGCAGCAAGGAGGCGTGGAGGAGGCACGTGGAGCAGAGGGACATGTGAAGAAACTACACTTGCTTTTTAGTTTTAGACTGGTTGGAATAGATGTGGGTGAAAAACCCGTGGGGAGCTTAATAATGGCAGCTTTTATCTGAATTTTTATTTTGTTCTTTTCCTCTTGGATTTGTCTGACCTTTTTTGACTTTTTTTTATGGGTTTTTACTAAAAGGTTTTTTAAACTTGTAGCAGGCTTTTGGGCCTTACTTTGGGCTAATTTTATTTGGTTGGACTTTTACCCTCAAGGAAATAAGTAACTTTGGATGCTTAACTTAGTAACTAAATTCTTTGTCCTTTCTATATTGTACCCTAATTGTATTAAAATTCCTTTCCATTAAAGGCCTTATATGTTTGTCTTAACGTGGCAAATAGCAGAACCCATTCAGAGAGGGCAGGTTTAAAAGTTTTGAAGTACCCCTCTCCCTGCCCTGTACCACTGTGACCTTAGAAACTTTTTGTGTTGCCTGTTTAAGTATACAAACCCCATGGTTGTTGTCCCTGAGCCTGAGTGGTCTTGCCAATGTGCCCAGGTGAGAACCCACAGGAAGTGGCCTGACCTCTATGGAGCACTGTCCTTGAATGGCTAGAGTGTTTTTATGGTCTTGTTTCAGACTGACACAAAAATAACATAAGAAATATGGACCTAGGTCTCAGCTTTATCAAACCCTATTACTGTACCATCTGTGTTTCAGATGCTATCTGAAGGAAATTAAACCTTTCAAATATTATAAAGAAAATTTTCATTTTTCTACATCATGGGTTTTCAATGATCTCTGAATTTCATCCAATGAATATATTGGCGATCAGTGAAAAATCAGTACCATTTAAAAAACATATATTAACCACATCAAACTGAAGGGAAGTGAGTCTTTATAGATCATTATTGTGTTTCCAGAAAGTTTTTCCATATCTGTTATGAGCAAGTGACGTTCTTGCCTACTGTTCGTCCATTCACAGCTATCGGGCAACTAAAGTGGCGAACTGGGACTGAAGAAACACATTGTCAATTTAGGTGCTGGTGGGTTGGCAAGCCACATGTTCCTATTTATCCCTGTCAGCCGCAGGCCCTATTAACTATTTTTAATGAATCACCACTGCTTTTACTTTTGCCATCAGCCATGACCTTCACCATTTAGAAACACATGGTCTCTCATAAACGATAGCCCGCGACATATAAACTTGAGAAGGATTCTATCACAGCTCAAACTACAATATCTATCACTAAAACAAACGGCTCATTCTAGCTGAAGAGACACTCATATATATCACGGAACCAACCTTCCATATTTTGAAATTTACTGCCCCGTGTTGGCTGATTTTTTTTAAGGGGGCCAGGCAACCTTGCTCACTTAATACTTTTGATAAACTTCTACTGACAAGAGGTGTGATTAATGATGGTTAAAAGAATTGAATCAAGAGTAGGAAAGACAGAGCCAAAAAAGCAGACTGCTGGGCTGATGGAAACTAACGTCTCTACAGAAATATATGATGGACCCTCCTTTTTTACCATGCCAAGTAATTACTTGCACAGGCCTGTTGTAATAATTCCTATTACAGCCAAAACGGAAAAGTCAGTAACTCACCGCCCTGGGACAAGGTGAAGGCAAGGCCAGGGTAGCACGGATCAATATTTCATTTACTCACTGAGGTTAGCTTCTATCCCTGTATCAAATTCTTTTACAGAAAGCCATGAAAGAAATGAGGTTTGCTGCAAAACACCAATACAGGGCCCTGGTTTCCTTGGGGTGCTTATGAAGGAAGCAGAGCAACAAACCCTTTCAGGAAAACAATATGCACTCAAGGTCACTCATTACTTGCTACTGTTGGGAAATAAAGTGCCATTAGCCTGATACAAGTAATGTACATCAATCAGCTGCAGACTAGAAAAGTGTGTTTTCAACTTGGTGGTGCTGCTGATAATGAATGAGCCATTTGAACACTGTCTACACAATTTGACAATTGTGGAAAAAGTTTCTTTTGACAGTGCGTCGTTTGTTTAAAAAAATCCCATTAACATTTATCTCTTATTACCTCCTGCCCTAGAAAAAGTGGGGAAGGGGGTGGTGAAAAGACCATAATGGTTCCTCTGCCACCAAGAAGTTTTTACTTCGATACTTTTCCTAAAGAGAAATTACAGTTTTATAACAAAATGAAACATATTGTGTCTCAACAGGTTTTCTTTTAAAGCGTTTAAAAAATCTCTCTGTTTAAGTGTTCTGGGAAAAAGATTTGGTACTAATCAATTTTAGGTCCCATGTGGATGTTATGGAACTCACTTAATATTTTTTACTTGAATTCTTACAATTTCACCCTAAAATCAGATTTAAACAATCCTGATGTATATGTATCTTACATGAGAAGCAAAATCTGAATGTGATTCACTCATTGCATTTATTGTTTAGTGTTTCAAGGTAGGACAGAGTTCAATGAGTGATTGTTTTTTTAGGACTTTATAAAAACCTCTATTTAGAAAGTATATTTCCACTATGCCACACACTTCCATGTGGAATGATTCTTCACTTGCTTTTCTCCCCTGCAGCTATATTAATTCCCAATTGCTTTTCTTATGATTCCAGCATGGAAGAAAGCTTAGAAGGATTGATTTACTTGCTTAGAAACATAGGCTACTGGCTGTAACGACTGGTAACCTTGAATGTTTCTTACAGTTCATTTTTTCTCTGAAATAAATCTAGTTCCCCTCCCTGAAACTTCAAAGTCACTCTCTCCCATCCCTCCCTATCTCCATTTCATGGAATGGAGTGTACACCAGGCAGGGAAGGCCTGGGTTGGCACATGCGTATGGATGTATTCTCAAATCCAGAAGGCCAGCCTGCCTCAGCATAGATACAGGTCAGCAGGACTTGTGGCATGACCAGTCAACATCTAGCAAGTATTTTCAAGTATTTGGGGTCTATAGAAAAGTGCATTTGCTTTTCCTAAGCATTTTCACCCCTCCTCCCCTCCACCCCTTAAACTTGGACCCCAGGAGTATTTCAAGGGAAATTCAATCCAGATGTGCCCGATTCGTGTTCACTTAACTCATTGACATGTTGTTTTCCAGGAGCTGATTGATGTACAAGGAGTCTTCTGACCTTTTTTCCTGAACCTTGCAGAACTGCCTTTCTTTGAGCTGGAAAATTGCCTTTTACTTGGGGTAAGTAGCACTTTTGAGAGTTGAAAGTTTTGAGCTCAGCTTGAAACATAGTTCCCAAATCTGCCTGGGATTCTGGGTTTGACAAATGTGGCCTCAATACCTTTGTATAAAGCCTTTTCTGCCTCTTTTTTTTTTTTTTTTTCATGTGTGACACCCGTAGCTAGAGAAAAAAATACAAAGGTGATGATAACTTTCAGAGCATCCAAGCAGGTATCTTTGGAAGTCACAGCATCACTCCAAGGGTGTAAGATGTCCAAGTCCATCTGTTCTCTCCAACCACCCTTCACTTGCCTTGATTTCTTTCATGTGCTCCCAACCCAAAGAACTACCTCTGCCAAGTTTTGAGTGTATAAAAAAGGCAGCAGCTGACTTTAAACCCTGCTTTGATTCTGCTGGGCAACATCTTAACTTGGGTTAGGTTCCCTAGCAAAGTATTTCAGTAGACTTTCATAATGCTGTCCCTTGGAATGCATCCTAAATTATGCCACTAAATCATAAAAGTTATAACGACAAACTACCTTCTCCATTATTTTTGCTAGGTTAAAAGGGAGCTGTGGCTAGGCTGTCTATAAACAGCTGGTTAATTGACCTAGAATAGCTGAAATAACACCATGAAAGAATAGTCTCTTACCTCTTCTTAAATTCTGGATTGAGAAACTGATCTATAACAGGAATGTACCAACCCAAATGCCTACAGGTGACAAACAAGAGTTGTCAATGGTAGAGTGAGTGGGGACTGGTTCAAATTAGGAGCTCATATACAAAGGGATAGCCCATATTCAGAGGTATCCACTGTCAATTTTTGCAAGTCAGGTATTGCCAAGTCTCACAGGATATCAAGGGAATCCAGAAGTCTTTTAATTTTTAAATATTTGCATTTAATTCATATATGATTGAGTGCTTTTTATGAGCTGTTTAGAGACTGTTGAGCCTATCAACTGGGGATATATGCTATGCAGAGTGACAGAGGGAAAGAAGAATAACAGCAATTGGCAAGACACAGGGTAATTGTCATACCCCAGAACCTATGCTAAATGCTTTACAGACATTAGTTCATTTGCTCCTCACTCTATCCAATCAGTTATAAGAAGACAATACCAAGACTTGCAGACCTTGTTAAAAATGCAGATTTTGGGTCTCTCCCAGACCTACTGAATCAGAATCTCTGGGACATCCAGGTGACTAAATATAAACCAAAGCTTATAATCACTGTAATGTGATATATTACAAAATGTATGTACTGAGTTTTAGAAACACATGGGGTCAACTCCCCAGCTTACTGAAAAGGCTCCCAGAGACAAAGTGACTTACCCAAACTTATCTAACAGAGCCAGGACTGAAACTCAAGCCTCCTGAGATGACAGTAATTGTGACAGCAATCCCAGGCACCTTTCACTGAGGACCTACCATGCAGCACGCACTACAAGTAATGGCATCACCCCCATTTCAGCCCCATAGGAGCTCTAAAGTGATATTATCATCTCTATTTTGTAGACAAGTAAACAGACTTGGGGGAATAAAATGGTTTCATGATCACTCAGAGGAAAGTAAAGGGCTAAGTCTGTTTTTAAATCCAAGTGTGTCTGCTTCCAAATCTGGGCTTCTTTTCATTATGCAACAAGGACAAATACTGCTGGGTCCTTTCCACTACCTGCCAACAGAACTGTGTATAAAGCAGAAGGAGAGCACATTCGAGGAAGGAAACTCAAGGCAGTGATGCTAATTATGGGAAGGACAAGGACAAGGAGGAGGAAGTATAGGGTTTTTCAAAATGCTCAAAAGGAAACCAGCTGGTAGAATCACTAAGTTGCTGGATGAACTGCATAGCTGCAGAAGCCACTTACCCACTTAGGACACTGGCATCCTCAACTTCAAGTGAAAGAAATTTTGATAGATAATCTTTATGTCCTGTCCAGTTGGAACATTCAGTAATTCTTAGTGAAAGAATTAGTTGAGTCTTATGTGTTTATGCAAACGTAAAGATAGAAATGTGTGGTTTGACCCTGCCAAGGCAGCCAGGCAGGCTGTTTCTGCCTCAGAACCAACCCCACTGGGGTCTTAATGCAGCTCTGAGAAGACTTGCTAATAGCCTTAGAAGTCTCTACCAAATGCCTTAACAAACTTCAGTGAGGGGCAGGTTATCAGGTCCCCTCTTAGGGAGGCAGCCTCACCTGACCCTTGAATGTGGTCTTGAATCCTCAGACCTGGGAAAGGCTGCTTTTTCTCCAGCTTTCTCTTCCTCCTGTCCTCCACTCCACCACCCTCTCTGCCTATGGAGGAAGCTGGCTCCTTCTGTGATGGAGTAAACATTCCAGTTGAGGTCAAGGTACTTGGACCTCTGCTGTATTTAGTTCAAGATCCAGCCAAAGGCCAGAATCAATACCACAAATCACAGCCAAATGACAACAAGAAGGCTCTTGTCCATTTTCTCCCCTTTTACAGATGCCATTTCTAACACTTAGCAATTTCGTTAAGTCAATTTCATTAGTCCATGTTTCCTTAAGAGGCCTGCGCTAAGGCTATCTTTGGCACCAGAAAAAAACTAGTCCCTGTACTCTTAACTGAGCAATACATAACTCCTCAGGGGCACCTCCATGTTTACAAGTGAATGTACCTCAGACAGTCCTCCACATTCAAAAGCACTCTGCACAGAAAAAAGATCAAAGGCATCATGAAGGAAGCATCTATGTCTGCTAAATACATCAAACAATATGAATCTATAAGAGTACGATGTCAAGGCAGTATAATATAAGTGTGTATTGTCATAAAGTTCTCTTGTGTGGAAAATAGTTGTTGCCATTCAAAAACATAAACACCACCTTGCTTCAAATAGTGCATACATATTATATCTTTGGATTCCCACAACTAGGTCAAATTAGGAGTGAGGAAAAAGACTGGTTTGGAAAACTTTGATTTCTATACTTTCTGCATAGCAAAATAAAAGAATATCTCTTAAATCTTTTAAAGGTTATGGGTTTAAAAAGTAAAGGAAGGTTATTTGTCCCTGTCAGTATCTCCAGAGACTAATTTTGGTTTTGCTTGTGATATTTCTGCTGTTCAATATAAATGCTGCACATGAGAATTCAGGAATGAAATTATGGTGCCAAGTCTAGAATTTGAAATAGATGAATGATTTTTTTAAGACACCTTTAGGCATTTTAGTTATGTTATCTTGTATAAAGGTATTCACTAAAGTTTGGTGATACTAAAAAAAACTGGAAATAGCCTATGCATTTGTCAGCGAATGGGCAATTAAATGATCTAGGAGAGTAGCCATTTCATGCAAATAGGGCAAAAAACCACCTTGGACAGCTGTGCAGGTTGTTCACTGCATAGTTCCGTGGGTTGCAAGTGTAAATGATTTTGTGTCAGTAACTATGCTCTTGTGTCAATACCTGGTGGGGAGAATCCCAATGTTACCCTAATGAAAGAGTAAATTAAAAATGTAAAATAAAAAGAATGAGATAATCCTATGATGATTATACCAGATGGGTATAATTCTATACTGTCAAAATTCTAACAAGGATGTATGTAAAATAGTGATAGTTCAATAACAAATAAATAATAAGGCAATGAGATAGATCAAAATGTACTTATAAAAGATAGATTTCCAAGACATATTGTTGAGGGAAAGAAAGTTTTAGAAGAATGTGTGCATGTTATTTTCATTAGTACATACTTGAAAAACTGTAGTGCAAGGGGTAAGGGTGAGGGGATGTGTGCCGGGGCATGTGTACATACATACGTGCAAAAATCTCTGGAAAGATACAGACTAACTCAGGAATAATTACTTGTGGAAGAGGGGACTAAGATTGGGGTAACCATCAAAGTGCTTTCTCCATATATAGTGTTATCATTCTGAGTAAATGAATAATATGTTAAAAGAAATTTTCAAGAAAATTGTGGAGTACTTTCAACTCACATTTGTGGACTTTAAAATTTATTATTGCATTTTAGATATTGATATATTATGTGACTTGCATACATATATTTACCTCCTATTTGTATTTGATTACGATAGTTATATTTTCTCTTTTTTTGTAATTCTTTTCCAAACGTATCAGTAACTACAGGATCATGAGACTCATAAGTTACATTTGTTCTACATTTATGTACCTATTTTCCTCACTAGCACAGGAGCTTTGAGAAAGCAGAAACTGTATCTATAGAATTCTTTCACCTCTAGCAACAGGCATAATGAATAGCACAAAAAATTGAGTTAATAAACTGAATAGTTCATCAACTCATTCATTCCACCAGTATTTAATGAGCACCTATTCTGTGCCCTTAGAATAAATTAGGAAACACAACACAAAGAATGTGTATTCTTTGTATCAAAGAATGAATGAAAGAATAGGTTCAGAGAAACTAAAGATGATCAAATCCATTCCAAAAAAAAATATCCCAATTTATAATCTATTTTTAATAATTTCCTATCTTAGAAATCCACTATTTAGTAATTATTTCCATAGGTAGCCTAACCTTTCTCAATTTTGTGTTCACTTTATTTTTCTTTTTTGGTATGGGCTTTCTCTATCTTTTATATTTTAAATTCAGAAGAAGTCTAATAGTCTAATAGGTTCTCTTGGGGATTATGTTCTTTCACTGCAAAACAGATTGCTTAAAATATCTGTCCCTTAATGACGTCTTAAAACATTCTTGTAAAGTTCCATTTAATTATGTTAATAATTTCTCACAACAGTATTGCTATCTACATTTTACCAAATGTTTTCTATATACTATTTTTACATGATCCTAAATATAATTTCCTTTTGCTTCCAAAAGAAATCCAGTGAAGTATATGGAACTATCTATCTAATAAATGCATAAAACAAAGCTCAGAGGAGTTCAGCAACTTGCCCAAAGTAGGACAGCTAGGAACTGGTGGTCCTAGAACTAGAAACCAGATCTGAGTTTAAAAGCCCATGCTTCCTGTCTTTACATTTAATCCAGAAGTTCTGTGGAAAAAATACTTACTTCAGAAAGCAAGTTTTTTTGAACATTGAGACAAATACAGCTCAAGATAGAACTCATAAAGCTGTACATTTGCATACTTTTTCCAAACCAAGGTGTGTTAAACCTCTAAATTGGAGTTATGCACGCTCGGTTAATATCTATGGCTTCTTTATGCTTACCATTGAGATTTCAATTCATGAAGGCAGTAACGACAACAGTGAAGACAGTTTCCTAAGACTTTTCCTGCACTTCTGTGCCCTCTATTTGATCATCTGCCAAGGTTTGTGAATAGTGCCAAATCAAACAGCACAGCATCTCTATGAGGCTCCTCGTGGGAGTTGAGGAATTCTGCAGTTGGAGCACAGGGTAAAATATTAAAGGCACAATTATGGTCTTTGAAGAGTTTAGAGATGGACAATGTTAATCTATTCTTTGGGAATTTCTGGTGCTAAATTCTCTTTACTGAATAGCCTCCTCATTTCCCTGTGCTTTTCTGGCCAGTTTATCCTGTATTAGTATAAACATCCAAAATGAGAAGAAATAGATTGATCTGATGCTTTCGAGCTTTCTCAATAGAAGACTATCCATAAGCATCAAAGAAACAAGCATGAAATTTCCTTTTTCAATCTCAATTATCTAAGAAAAAAATACTTAAGTTTTCTCTTTCTGATCTCTTGCTTCTGCTTCCCTGGCTTCACTTTAAGACTGTATTACTGTGTCAAGTGTGATGCTACTATTATTATTTTTAACGGTTATCAACCACAGAACAGTTTTGACATTATATTGAATTTTTCTCTTCAGAGAAACTCCTCTTTTTCTACTTAACCTACTGATTTTCTATTTGGCTTCACTCAGTGAAATAAGTCAAAGATTAAATCTACTTACCCTTGAGAAAATTAGTAAAATTTGTGGAAGTTTTGGATGCTGCTAATACAGCATGGAACCGATTTTCAAAAACCAGCTCTAACATTTTCAGTGCAAGGAAGGAAATCACACAAATATTTGTAGTTCTATCACCTGTATTTTCTTAAAGAAATGCACATTTTATGTGTGTGTTCATTAGTGGCAAATTTCTGTAAAAGAATACTTATCTTCACCATAGAACATCAAATAAAAAAAATCTGGTGTAAAATTATGTGGAGAAACTAGCCAGATGACCACCAAACCCATTTCCTCTTCCTGGGCATAACCTGTCTTTCTCTTTCCCTTCTGGCTGAGGTCGTGTGAGTTGCTGTCACATTCAGGTTAAAACACAAGGGAAGGTCCAGCTTCTCCACATGGGGTTCCCTGACTACCAGCTGGATTTCAGTGTGTAGGAAAATGATGCACGGAGGATTGTAGAGGCTGTGTCAGCCTCTGTCCTTGAATGATTCTAGAGCACAGTCATCAGTGACCTACACTGGGCTGAGTCACACGAGAGAAACAAGCTTTTATTCTATAAAAATTCTGAGATTCAAGTCGTGATTGTTATGATAGTTAATTACCTAGATGAATATTGTCCATCTATGTTCAACCTCTGATGTGACGCCCTTTCATTTGGTAATAGAATGGATATTTAATGTTTAATTTTAAGGAAAAAAATTAAATGACGTGCAGCACATTTTCTTTCTTGAAGTTGAACTTTAAAAATCATATTAAAGGGAGATACAGCAAAGGTTGAACTTAAATTAGAACCACAATGTGGTGCCGCCTCATACCTGTGAGAGTGGTCCATATCAAAAAACTAGAAATACACCTCGTGTTAATGAGGGTGTGAAGAGGAACCCACTTACACTCTGTTGGGAATGTTGATGAGTACAGTCCCTTTGGAAATTAGTATGGATGGTTTATCAAAATATTATGAATAGATCTGCCATATGATCCAGCAATCCCGCTTTTAAGTATCTCTATAAGGAATATAAAAAATGAATTCAAAATGATATATGCCCTACCCTGTTCATTGCAACACTGTCTACAATAGTCAAGTTAGGGAATTCCCTCGTCTCAGGGGTTAAAATCTCAGTGTTATCAAGCTATGTCAGCCACTGAGGCATGAGTTTGATCCCCAGCCAGGGAGCTGATCCACATGATGCCGCAGACCTCTCCAGTCTTGCCTGTTGCTCCCCACAGCAGCCTATTTCAGCAGGTCTGCCTGTTCTGCTCCCCATTCTGTCTCTGGTGAATCCTCTTACTCCCACACCTCTGACCTACACCCCAGTTCTTATGCAGAAATAAATAAAAATAAATCTTTATAAAATATAGTCAAGGAAACAGACCAATGACAGACTAGTGAATAAAGATGTGGTATATATACACAATGAATATTACTCGGCTATTAAAAAAAAAATCATGCGTTCTTGCCTTTTGCTATGACATGGATGGAACTAGAGGGGGTTAAGCAAAGTGAAATAAGTCAGAAGGAGAAGACAAGTACTGGTTTCATTTGTATGTAGAATATAGAGAAACAAAACAAAGGGTCAGACAAAACTGACCAAAATAACTCTAGAGATCTAACGGCAGAATTTAGATTACCAAAAGTGAGAGTGAAGGTGGGGAACATAGTGGTAAGGGGGTTCAGTGGACAGTGGGGGAGGACTGTGGGTCCTCTGGCGGTGGCTTTGGTGTGGTAACATACATCTAGTGTGTGAACCTATACTCCCAAATATTAGACAGTGTTGTAAAGCAACAATGCCTGAACTTAAAAAGATACAATAAAAAAACCCTGACATGTAATAAAAATCGTCTGTGTGTCACAAAACATTTTGAATACCCAGAAAATAGACATAGATATGAAATAAATAACCGAACACACTTTAAACACAAGAATTAAAATAATTTAATACAGTGAGATTTCTAGTTTGAATCTATCAAATTAAATTTTTATATTAACTTTTTTTTATTTATATATATTTGACATCAATTGTAATCCCCATGTATTCCCCATCACCATATCACCAGTGCACCATCACCTCAGTCCCCCGTGCTCCCGTCTGCCCTCAACCCTCCTCCTCTTCCCTCTCCACCAAGTGTCCCCAATTTGTCCTTGTCTTTTCATTTTTGTTTTTTTGTGTGTCTTTATTGTTATTATTATTATTTTTGTTGTTATTCCTTTCCTTGATCCTTATTTGGTTCCCTTATATTCCTCCTAGGGGAGGAACCATCTGGTATTTTTCTTCAAATTATTTTTTAAAATGAGTGCAGTCTATCTTGACAAAGGAGAGATCAGGATTTTTATTCTCACTTAATAGAAGTACTTTTGCAATATTTTGTGAGAAATTTAATCATGTATATATCAAGATCCTTAAAAATGGTCATCCTACATCATTTATATTTCTAGTAATTTATTCTGTAGGAATAATTACTGATGTCATGTACAAGGACATGTCTCTCAGCATTATCCATTTCAGTGTTGAACAACTACAGGCCCAAATCCCACTTGCCACCTGTTTTTGTAAATAAAACTTTATTGGAACATAGCCACTACTATTCATAAGCATATTGTTTTTGGCAATTCTACAACAACAGAGCAGTTGCTTCAGAGACTTTATAGTTCACAGAGCTGAAAATATTTTTTATTTGGCCTTCTATAGAGAACTTTGCCAACCCTACATCTAGAATACTAAAAAAAAAAAAAAAATGCTAGCATTTTTTCTTTAACTAGTGATACTGAAATATGTTCTTTATGTCATACTAGGTAAAAAAAATAGAATTTAAAATGATTTATACAATGTGATCCCAATATGATTTAAAAATATATACACACAGATGTACAAAATAAAAAATAGATGAGGGAAACTAAACACCAAATGTTAGTGGTGGATATTTATGGAGGATACAACTTCTAATGATATTATCTTGTTCTTTATAAGCTTCTACGTTTTCCAAATATTCTGCCTTAACCAAATCCTCCTTTTATCATCAGATATTTTACTACAAAAAGAAAGAATTAAATGGTCAAATAGTTGTAACATACGAGGCCTAGAAACTAAGCCTAGATGTATGATTCTTTCTCATATGCCTACCTGACTAGCAAATATGGAGAATGAGACACCTATGGACACTGGGAATTAAATTGTCTGGACAAAGAAAATAAAAAAATTAATGAGATCAGTATGTTTAGCTCTAAAGATGAGCCCCTAGAGGAAGTCAAAATGACAATACATTCATCATTTCCTGCCCTCAAGACAATTTTTAAAAGTAATTTCAAAAGCTATGTGGAAAATATGCTGGATTTTTAGCCCTTTTTTGAATGAGAGATGCAGATAGAAGCTGTATGAAGTAGCTTAACAGAGTGGCTGGCTTAGAAACTTCCAGTGGGCATGTCCATGGCCCCACCTGGCCTTTGGAGAAACCAGGTGAGCTTTAGGACTTTACATAGCTCTCTAGATCTATGTAAATCTTTCTGATTACTGTGTTATAACATTTGTAAATATGTCTTTCTGGTTCCTCTATCCACACATCACCTATAATGATCTGTCAATGGCAAAACTTTATGGTTCTAGGTAAGACACTCCAACTCAACCAGCAGGTGATATAATATCCATGCAGTTGTTGAGAAAGAGAATGTAGGCTCAATGTCTTGGATACAGGAGACTGTTTTAATGTGAACTTATAGTTGTCTAAACTTATAATCGTCTAAACAGAAGGAAGCAGTTATGAATTTTAGGAATTCAAAATCCAAGACACATAGTTGATGGGGGAAAGATTAAGGATGATAATGAGTACGTTAAGATTTTATATATATATATATATATAGAGAGAGAGAGAGAGAGAGAGAGAGAAATGAGCCATTTGTCTATCTATCACCAAAAGAAAAAAATACTATACAATATAGAAAATAGAGACCATCATTAAGGAAACATTTTTGGTGATGTTTATATTCCTGTATGGGTGTATATGTGTGTAATGAATTTCAGTGCTTACTAAGTGTCAGACATGGAGCTCAGCACCTCACTTGCATAATTAAATTTCATTCTCAAAATAAATTCTGTGATATAGGAACTATAATTATCATCCACATTTTATATATGAGGAAATGGAAACAGAACAAAGGTAACTCATTTTCCTGAGGTCACACAAGTCCAGGGCTTCCCAGGTGGTGCAGCAGGTTGAGCGCTGCACTGTGAAGCATCCATGCCATAGCACCACAAATTCGATCCCTGGCCAGGGAGGTGACCCACATGGCACAGCAGACCTCTCCTGCCTCGCCTGCTGCTCCCCTCAGCAGTGTGTTTCAGTCGATCTGCCTGTTCTGCGCCCTACTCTGTCTCTGGTGAATCCTCTTACCTCCTGCGATTCTGGCCTGTACCCCAGCTCTTGTATGCATGAATAAATAAATCTTAAAAAAAAAAAACCATCCAATCCAAGTCTTGCTCACACCAATGTCCATAATCTATGTTATAGTCAACCCAGAACTGCCAGTGTGGTGATGGATAATTTGTCCTCCACATTGTATGGTCCAAGTCACTCCACATTCTCAGTCTTGAGCACGCACGTTCTGGCAAACCAACTGGAAGCAGTTTTACTACTTTGTCAGAAAGTCAGCTTTTATCTTGGAGTGGTCAAACCAGCTAAGGCAGTCATGCCAAAGGGCTATGTACACCATCAAGTGCTAAAGAAGAGAAGTAAAGGGTTAAAAATCATGATGTCTGTTGTTCAATAGCCATGGGTACTTCCTATAACATTCCTATGGTATTTCCTATGGTCAATTAAAATACAAAGATAAGAAAGACAGAGTACAAATCATTGCATAAACCGTTGCACAGCTAGGTGGCTTTCATTTCCCTGACAATGGTTTTCCTCCTCTATGAACTGGAGACACTATATATCCCAGCAGTGTTGTGAGATTTAGTGAAATAGTAAATGCAAAACACAATACCCAGGTACAGAGTTCAAGTTCAAAAAAGGGCATCTCTTTGCATAATAAATGTTGGGCAAGTGTAAAGAGAGAAAACTGATTCACGCACCTCTTCAAAAGTACATTATATATTGTTTTCTCTATTCTCAGACTTTCAAGAGGACTACCCATAATATAAATTTTCTGTTCTTTCCTTTTTGCCTCCTTGCTCATGAAAGAAATAACATGCAACAAGAACACCCTAAAGCAGATTCTGTGTAAAAAGCTTTATGTCATCATACTTGGAAATAGTTTAGAACATCAGAGCCTAGATATTTGAAGGACGGTCCACCAGCTGTAAAGGCACCACCAGCTTGTAAGAAGTGACAAACCTCAGGTTCCACCTCCAACTCCTAAATCAGAATTTGCATTTTAACAAGATCTCCGTATGATTCATATGCACGTTTGAGTTTAGAACACTACAGAACCTGCCAGAGGAGGGAGGCAATTGAGACAATAAACTAAGAAGCAGCTTATGCTGCTGTTATAATGACTATCAGATGGGAAGTGTATAGTGTGATTCCTGGCATAGATTCACCCACTTGACAAGCATTTATGAGCCCCTGTTATATGCCAACTACTTGCTGTTCCTAGGAATTAGAAGTTCAAGAAGATTTGGTTATGCTCTGACAATTTCCATCCTTGTTTAACTTTTAGTCAACCAAATTCTCCCCTGGTGTTCTGTGCCTAAGGTCACCGTCTATCTGTTCCCTTTTCCAGGGAATTGATGACTTTAATAAGCAAAAATTCATGGCCTGACTTGTGTTGGGCCCTGTGCTGAATACCTTAAATACTGTAGTGGATGTCTATTAATTTTATTTACCCCCAATCAATCCTTCTTGTAGTAACACAACACCTTTATTTTATTTTATTATTTTTATTATTTATTTTATTTTTTTTTTATGAAGAGAGGGATATTCATCCACTTCTCTGCCATGGTATTTTGGGTTGGATTGGCATAACACTGGCTGTAGGATTAGGCCAATTTCAGAATCATTTCCCCTGGTCTCCATCTGGAGCACATGACTCAGGACCTTGAGATGAAATTTAGTCCTGGAACTTGTGCTAGAAAGAAAGATAATCTTTTTTGACTGTAGTTGGTAAACTGTATGATGTACATTTGGAGCTAGCTGCTGGTGGTCATCTTTGCTCACACATGAACAGAGACTGCTTGATTAGAAAGCCAAACCAAAGAAAGGCAGAGCCAAGGGTTGGAGAAGAGGCAGATTTGAATATGTGCATTGAATGTCTCCATCCAACCATACTTAATGTCAACCTTGAAATTTCAATTCCTTTATCACATGAACTAAAAAATTCTTTATGTTTGATTTAGTTTAAGTTAGACTGTTGTGACCTACAACTGATGACATTCTGAGCAGACGTAAATGTTTTCAATTAATTGTTACAACAGGTTCTCAGACAGATACTATTTATGTATCCATTTTCCAGATGAAGAAACTGAGATTTAGAGTTTAAGTATTTTGCTCAATTGTACACAGCTGACAAGTGATGAATTTAAGGTTAGATCTCAGACACTCTTATTACAAGATTTATAATTCATCAATATTGCTGTAAATATTGCTTACTATTGCGAATCATTAAACTCTACATTTGAGAAAGATTGAAAAGAAGTGAATATTCTAGAAACGTCCTCTAATGAACTCTGCTATAAAAGTATGGCCCTGAAGGACCACTGGAATAACTGAGTCATTGATAACTTTCCTTAACTGAACCTCCTTGAACAGGGTTCATTACAGACCTCATCTTAATTCAGCCTGTGCAATAACAGGTTGCAGGTTTATGACTGCCACAGCGGGTAATTTACTCCAAGGTCAGAGCCAGCTGAAGGTAAACTTGAGAAATAAATGGTTTGTCTTCATGACGCTTTTAACTCTAAATTCTACTCCTCCCAGGCTTTTCCATGTCCCACTCCCCACTGATAACTTCCTCACTCAAGCACTTTTTCTTGGAACCCAATTAAAGCTTCTTTAACAATGAAACTTTTTTTTTCATAATAAGATAGTCGTAACTGCAAGTAATCTTCATATCTTTGGGCATTTAGTTCAGAACCACAAAAATGAACTAGTCATAGTGGAAATCTATGATCAGGGAAGGCACCGTTTTCCAAGATTTTTGTAGTCATAGCACTGATTCCATCTATACATAAGGCTCACTTTAAGCAGGTCGATGAAAAGTTTGGGGCTGCAATCTTTGTTTAACAGTGCTCTATTGGGTATTCTTCACTGCAATAATCTAGAGTATAATTTTGCACCCTTTGGGAAGAGGTAGAAAAAGAAGCATTTGAAACATTAAAAGCTAGTATATCCGTGCTGGCTGCCAGGTCTACCCCAGCCCCCTCTCATTGCTCCTCCTGTTGCTCTTCCACTTCTAAAACAAATTGCTCATTTGCCTATTTTGCATACCTGCTCTGCATTTGCCAGACTGAATCCTCAAACGTTTTATTCATAAGTGAGGTTAGTTGGAACTACATGAAAAAACAATCAAATTGCATCTACCTATCCAAGGGTACTTGAAGAAAATTTTAAAGCATAAAAGTGCCCCCCTTTTTTTATTAAAGGTTTATTATTTATGTATAAAAGAACTGGGGTATAGGCCAGAGGTGTGGGAGGGTGAGAGAATTCACCAGAGACAGAGTGGGGAACAGAATAGGCAGACTGACTAAAACACACTGCTGAGGGGAGCAGCGGGCAAGGTCTGCTGTGCCATGTGGGTCACACCCCTAGCTGGGGATCAAAATGCCCCTTCTAAATAGAGAGGTTTTTTTTTGTTATAATCATAGTCATTACAAATGTTGCATAAACGTATCTTTTAATCTTTCACTTTATTCAATATAGACAATCATTTGTCTATTTAACACACATTTATCAATGCTGCTGTTCGTGAGATATTATGATGCATTATATAAGACATGGAAATTGAGGTGCTCTAGTCTATGCCTCTTTCCCCCAACATGTTTATTGAGCACGTAACTAAGGACCAGAAAATGTTGGACAAAATTGTATGAATAATTTATGCAAGTTTTCTGTTCCCATAGAATTTACATTCTAGTAGAAAAAAATCAATAATAAAAGAAAAACTTAACAAAGTAAGATAATTTCAGGAAGTGTTAAGAAAACAAATGCAATAATAAGTATTTAGGAACCCATGAAATTAGGATGGCTTAAAGGCATAAGTGACACAAGCAAGTTCCTTTCAGAAGGATTCATGTCATCTGAGTCTTGTACTTTTCACTTCTAATCAATGACATGAGAGTAAAAGCAGCAGTGTTCCAACTTCACAGAGAAAATGTGGGAGCCAGGGATTGATGTATCAGCTTGTTGTTCCTTCCTTCCTAAAATACTTTGGGAATATTCTTTGAGCATTTATCCTAGAATGATGAAAGAGCCACAGCTAACTCATACACAATGTAAGTGAGAAGTAAGACTTTTATGAGACCAGTATGCTGGCCAATGCTGACTAACGCATAATGCTAAGCAATGAGTAGAAGTCAATATCTAGAAGATTAAAGGAAGATTGTGTGTGTGTGTGTGTAGCTAAGAATTCATTTGGCATGCTCAATGAACAGGAAGAAAACCTGTGTGGGTGGCACAGAATTGGAGATGACATAGACGAGTTAAGAATGGGCCAGATGGTAAACTCTGCAAGCCATTTACCTCACTGAAGAGTTAAATAGTGTGGACGATATAAGCTCTTCAAACTTTTTTTAAAGATAGATGCAACAGCCGTCTTTAAAACAACTGTCACTCATCACATATTTTTTTAACCTTTTTATTTTGAACTTATTTTAGACTATAGAAGTTTCAATGATAATACAGAGAGTTTTGATACAACACTCACCCAACTTCTTTCAACATCTCACATAACTAGAATACAATGATCAGAACTAGGATATTAACATTAGTCTAGCACTATTAACTACACTGCTAATCGTATTTGAAATTCACCCATTTTTTTCCACTAAACTTGTCTTTCAGCTCTAGGATTTCACCCAGGAAAGAGATACCACATTGCATTTCATTTTTATTTCCCCTTAGTTGCCTGCATTCTTTAACAGTTCTTCAGAGTTTCTTGTCTTTCATGACCTTGCAATTTTAAGGAGTATTGCTCAGATATTTTGCCAAGCATTTTGTCCCAAATGTGGGTTTTATCTAATATTTTCCAGTGATTGGAGTGAGGTTATGCATTTTGGGCAAGAATGCCATGAACATGAAGTTGTGTCCTAGTTAATGCATCATATCAAAGGGTTCATATTGATGAGTCTTTATTGTTAATGATGTTGACCTTGATTAGTTGTTTAAATTGGAGTCTGTTGTATTTTACCTCAGCAAACTAGCTACCTTTTGGTGATTTTCTGTATCTTTCTTCTTTTATACCTTTATTAATTACAGTACCACAGTAAAGAAAGGTCCCTCCTCCTTCATGTATTTACTTAACCATTTATCACTGTGTGAGCATGGATATTTATTTTCTTCTAGAGCTTATCATTTCTTTCATTGAACAAATTGTTCAAACTTTGGCCTCAGGCGCTCCTTCAGGCCTCGTTTTTATTGAGCATTTTCTTGTATTCTGATACCATAAGATATCCAGGTTTGCCCTTTCATATTTTCTTGCCTCGTCGTGGGACTAGCCACTCTCCTAAGAGCCCTGGTACTTTTATTGCAGAATGATGCTAAGAAACTAAGATCTAGGTACGTCATGTGCAAAACCATGGGGATGTCAATTGAATCTAAGTCCTCTTAGTAGAGAGAACTAGGAAAGATGTTTATTTAGTACACATATTTATGTCTTTGCATCTATCTTTATTATATTTTAAAAACTATGTGTTTATGCTACCTCAGATTCTAATCTACCACTGCAGACTTCACTTTATCTTCCCCCTTTCCTTATTTTTAAAGTTTTCTTGAACAGTGAGAAACCAAGCCTTATCATCTACAATATATTTATCAATTTGTTCAATTTCAGTTTTCCATGAAGTAGTTTTAGAATTCCTAAACCATGTGCCTTAGAGAAACACATTTGCTGACAGTGCTGCAGAATCCATACATACATAGTTCCTTGAGGTTTTTAGTTGACAACATCCAGTTAAGACACTCTTTCCCCAAGTTAATTAAGCTCCTTTCACCTGCAACCCCTTCAGTGTGATGATGTTACTCATCTAAACTGCAGTAGATCATGTGTTAATGTTTGTACTCCATTTTGGACTTCCTCCAACTCCAGGTTAATTTTAATTATTTATTACTTTGGGTATGTGAAGGATATGTAAAACCTTGCTATGCTTCTCAGAGTCTGAGTTCTTAAATATATACTGAGAGAGAGGATGCCATGTCTTCCTGCTGGCCTGTTCCTATTCTCCATTCTTTCCATCTTGTTCCCACCTACCCCCTTAGGTAGATATCTTTTTAGTTTCTGCTTTATTACCCTTCCTGTATCTCTGCTGCACAAATGAATAGATATGTACATATGTTCTCAAATCCCTCTTTCTTATTATATTATTTTTTGTATTTTGCTTTTTTAATGTAAAGTATGCCCTGGAAATCTATAGTGCATTTTATCTTATGAGGGAGAAATACCATGTCTTCTCAACTAGTTTAATCCATCCTAAACACATGAGAGCTCTGAATTAAAGAAAACTAAGTTTCCTTATAGCACACTATACTAAGCTTCGTCTTTAAAGCACACTGTTTCAATTTAAACTTTTCAAATGTTCCTATTTTACATCCCTCTGTATTCCTGGCAGAGGAGCAACTATTTCAGACCACACCACAGACTTGAATTCTCTGGGCAACATTCACCATTGTCAAGCTCAGCTTTCCTTGAAGGTCAACAGGCCTGACATCTGACATGAAGTCAAGCAAATTGTCTCTCCATTTCCGCAGTTGGAAACTATGCACACTGATGGAAAAAACTGGAAACGACTGGCTGTGTTTGGTTTGGACAACTCACACAAATGAGAAGGAGCTCAGAGCAAGCTCTGCATGAGTGATGTAAAAAATCTGGCTCTTGGGTCTACCTTAACAGCCTACCTATTTGACTTTGACTGGAGTTCAGATACATAAACCAAACCAAATATCTTTGCTTTGGCTCCTCTTGAGTCATATCAATCTACACTTCATCAAGAATATGAAGTTTAGAAGAACAAAGAAGTGATTGAGCATCCTAAACCAGCTGTTAATTTTGGCCTTTGGGAATGTCAATGAAAAGAATTAAAGTTATTTATTTAATCATGTTTCATTGGTACTTTCTGTGGTTAGTAGGAATTTGAGCAAAAGGGGTGTCATTCTCATTGTCCACATGAAGAATTTCTATCTACAAGTGCCAACTTTTAGATTCAGGATTTTAAAAAACATACTTTTTATAAAAGAAAACATCCAGAAAAGAAGATGGCAGTTAACATTTTAAGAGATTGATTTGTTTGAAAATTGAGAAAGCCAATTATATTTTTATGTCAGTTCAAGAAATTTTTCTGTTTGTAGTATAATGTTTCAAAATCTAGTTTAGCAATGCATCTGCACATGGAAAGATGAACAGCTTGAGAATTGCATCTTCATGAAGAAAGAAAACGTAGTTTGTTTTATTTAAGACTTAGAGCTTTTCAACCAAATCTGGAAATACTATATCCTTGTCCACCTCCATTAAGAATGGGGGAAATTCCCTGGATAAAAAGGTCTTATGTAAAATAGCCATAACTCTATGGCAAGAGTGTTAGGAATTAGAGAACTAAATTATCTAGATGATCACCTCCATTCTCTACTTGCCCTTTGCATTGGTTTGGTAAATCTCCTCTTCTAAACCTGTTTTAAGATGCTTGCATGGCCTTAAAAGAAATTTATTCTGCATATGAAGCATCTGCGAAGCATTAAAAGGGCAATTGTCCAGGCTCCATCCCCAGAGACTGACTTAGTTTGCGCCTAAAATCTGAATTTTTAACAAGGATTAGTAAATAAACACTGTCTTAGACAGGAAGGGGACAGAGATCATCAAACATGCCCCACTCATTTTACAAATAAAGATGCTAAGGTCAAGATAAAAGCCAGAAATAAATGCAATTTTTTTTTTTGAAAAACATTCATTCATTCAAAACATACTTGAGAACTGCCTTATTGATGCATTGGGACTGACTGCACTGGCAAATTAGACAGGTGAGGACCTTGCATAGCCAGAAGACATGGTTAACGGCAGAAGCAAGATTATGAGAACTGGATTCACTCCAAGATCAGGTTTCCTGTCATTATGATATACAGATTAGTGGGGGTACCGTTACAGTCTCTGTAACTGAGAAAGTAACATCACCAAAATGAAAATGACCAATCTTTCCATTTTTCCCTATGTGCTTGAAAGAATGGTTACATTCCTAATAGTTATATCTCCTTAAGTGTCCTGCTCTTAGTTTCATGGTAGTGTTGAAATACTGGGAATTAGAAAGCATTCATTTCTTATCCATCTGCAACTTCTAAAACCCACTTTAAGTTCAACCTAACTGAGCCCTGTGCTTGAAAGTCAAACTCAACCTTTGTCTTATATTGAGGAAAGCAAACAATCTGTGATTAAACATATTTAGAAAAATTGTCCTTTTGCTTTGCATTTAATGTGGCAAGTAATATAGACACTGATACCCAACACTATCTTGTCTTATTTTCCCTTGAAGGGTGATTGATGTGTCGTGTCTATGGAGACTTGAAAGGTCTGAGAGTAAAGCAATCTCAAGGTGAAGTTTTGATTGATACTAAATTTCTGTAAAATATGAAAAGAACTAATAACTAAAAACTGATAGTTTGAAGATTAGTTTAATTCCAGGGCTACTCTCTAGTCTCACTATTGCTAACTCTAAAACTTGGACTAAGCAAATGTTCACACTCAGGGTTTTCACCAAGATTTTTCTCTTAATACATATTCCTGTCTCAGAGGCATTAGGTACTCAGTAAATTCTGCTGAGTGAATGGACAGTAATATAGTTTTCAAGCAAATTCTAAACAAAATTTTAAACAACTTTACTAAATGATATGTCTTAAAATCTACCATTTAAGTTGGAGACTTCATAGTGGGTTTATAGTGGAGATTTCTCAAGCATACAAATAATGGAATTAACTTTCAATTTCATATTAACTTAATAAGTGATAAAATAGGGCCTCCCCTGGTGGCGCAGTGGGTTAAGCAACGCACTATAAAGTGAACTGCAGCCACTACAGCACGAGTTCGATCCCTGCTGCCGGCCAGGGGTGGGACCCACATGGTGTGGCAGACCTCTCCTGCTGTGCCCGCTGCTCCCCTCAGCAGTGTACTTCTGTTGATCTGCCTGTCCTGCTCCCTGCTCTCTGTGGTGAATCCTCTCACCCCCCCACACCTCTGGCCTGTGCCCCAGTGCTTGTATGCATAAATAAATAAATCTTTAAAAAAAAAAAGTGATAAAATATATTTAAAAAATAGATCTTAACTTCGAATGGCTTCAGTCTTTTCAATTAAGTTGTCACTTATGTTTGGATAAAATTAGGATGGAATTTCATATGAAAATTTTTAAAAGGCTATGAGAAATCATTCCTTTCAATGTCATAAAGTTTACGTATTTATTCAGATCTTCTTAACCTTGCAAGTCTGTTAAAAGTGGAATGGAAATTACTCATGAACAGGCTTTCTCATTAGATTTTTGGCACCTCTGCATCAGTCTCAGCCAGAACCCTGAAGAGCAAAGACAAAATTGGAACACATTTATCTGAATATTTCAGAACCTCCAATGAGGTTACATCCAAAAACTAGGGAAGGGTCATGCAGATTCTTTATCCTGTATCTTCTTCTATGAAAATATTTCATTATTGAAGTTAACTGTGAAAAAAGTATCTTCAAATGTGTTTCGTTTTAAAAATGTCTGTGCAAAGACTTTTTGGTTGAGTTTCAGGTCCAGAAAACAATCTTATTAAACACAGTGGCCATCCAAGTGCAATTTAAAGATCCCATGACAATTTTCTAAAGGAGCAAGGATTAATCCCAAATCCTGGCCAATATCAATAAAACTGCCTCTAATTTCCACAGTCCTGTTTGAGCTACTGTCAAGGCATAATGGCTTTCTCCATTAGCATATGTAGTTTCTCACTACCAATGTTTAACTCATTACTTTGTAAAGCAGGTTAAAGTACTTTAAAATACCCCAAGTATGAAAATTGCTATTTAAAAACAATCCTGTTCTGTTCTGCACCAGATCAGAACAACCCAACTAAGCCACCTGAAATAACATTAATGATTCCTAAACAGGGGTTTTTACATCCTTTTTTTCTCCACCAATTCTAAATAAAGTAGATGGCATCATGTAGATTACTTGCAACACATATGAAACTAACAAACATGCAACAACTTGCACTTGTTTTTGTTTTATTTAATGACCATAAGTAATGTGAGCTTCTTCCTTGACCACAAACATCTAGAGAGCAGGACCCGCTTTTAATTCATCTTCCCCAGAGTCAATCATATTACCTTAAAAAAAGCTATTTATAAATATTTGTTATAAACATTATCATTCATCTTTTGGTTCTTTCAAATTAATATCCATCCATCTTTCACATGTAGCAGTATGAGTCAGGCACTAAGGATAAAGAAATAATTTTTAAAAATAAGTCAATATAGATAGATAAACAAAATAGATAAATTGACCAATTGATTCTTTCCTAAGAAGTTCTTAGAATAATCTGGAAAAGCAGCTTGAAGTGCCAGCAGGTACTGAACTATAATCAGACCTTTGGAACTTGGAATATCTCTTGATGGTTGAAGGTCACATGTAACAACAGGTCTTTAGGGCTTGAAGAGATGCTATCAGTGCAACCCAAAGTCCTCTTTGTTACAAGAGGCATTTGTTATCAAGTTGGTAGTTCAAGTTTGTAGTCAAGGAAGAGACTCACATTATGAAAAGCAAAATCACTTAAGTCCTAAACAACAGGTTTTATGAAAACACAAAGAGTAATGGCATTTTGTAGAAGACTTCCTAGATGAAAAACATTGGAGATGGGTTTTTAAAGATGAGTACATAGTAAGGAGACCAAAGAGAGGAAGAGCATCTCCTGCAGGGAGAAGAGAACCTGCAAAGGTTGACTGTTTAAAGAAGTATAGGTCCGCAATATGGTCAAAGTAGTGTTCTCAGTGGAGGCAGGACCTACTCTTAGGGGATGCTTTGAAAAAAGTCAAGGGGAGATCCACTTTGTCCCAATCATTGGTGGGTACTATGGGCCTATTATTGGCTAAAGGGCCAGGCATATTGGCTATTCTGTAATGTGCAAGATGATCCTGCATAATGAAAAATGGCCCAAGTTCTACAGAAGTTGAGAATATCCCTTCAAACATTCATGTCAATGAAAAATATAACTACCTTGACATAGAGCCTCATCCCACAGTATATGTAACTCCAAATATTTTTTCACAGTTTTAATATACACTAAATGCAGTTATCATGTAAAGTAAAGAGAGAGTGTACTCTGCGTTGTTTGGAACTTTATCAATAGTCATTTACCATTTTAGGAAATAACATCAATGACACAGTGCGGCTCTTGGTATCCAAGTTGCCAGTTCAGTCACATCTATCAATCTGTATTTGCAAATACCATAGCCAAGGTGATTTTATTTAAAATACAAGCATCTGATGACTTAATTAAGCCCTTCTGTGCAGTTGGACCCAAGCATTTTATACTATTTTATTATGTATGTCTTTCCTTTTTTTTTTTTCATTATAATTGGGACCTTTTTAAAAAATTCCACACATAGATAGTCTGTTTGAATTATGATTTCATTTCAGACAGAATGTGTAACTAAATGCTTGTTGTAACAAAGGGGGATTTGGGTTGCAAGATTGTGTTGACAGCATTTCTTCCCCCAAAGACCTGTCATTACAGGGACCTCCCTGGTGGCCTATGGATTGCCTCAGTACTATCATCACTGTGGCCTGAGTTCAATCCCTGGATCAGGAGCAAACACACATATGGCACAGAGACCTCTCATCTCACCCACTGCTTCCCTTAGCATTATATTTCTGTCAATCTGTCTGTTCAGCTTCCCACTCTGTCTCTGGTAAATCCTTCACCCCCAACACCCCTGGCCTATACCTCAGTTCTTATATGCATAAATAAATTTAAAAACAAGCAAAGCTTTCATTACATCTTAATCACCAAGAGATGTTCCAAGTACTAGGGGTCTGATTATGGTTCGGTGCCTGATGGAAAAATAAAGGAATAAAATCAAGACCACTTATGTTTTCCCCACATGAAGCATTTTCATGTAATTTTACACTTAAATTTCCTTGGCTGTATCTAAAATATAAAAACAACCACATAGTATCTCAGCCCAAGTGAATCCACTCAAGAATTGTTCTTATCTTAGCTTTCCTAATTGGTCCTTTGGCATCAATCAGAGATGGTAACAATTATGCCTATATTAATAGACTAGTATTTATCAAGCATCTACAACTTTCCTAGGTACTCTGATATTTTCCAGAGGTAATCTCCTCTGCTCATAATTAACCTGTAAGATGTGTTCTTTTGTCATCATTTTATAGATGAGCCAGTAGAACTAAGTGACCCTGCTGGGGCCACGCCAGCTTGGTAGAAGCAGGATCTGAGCCCAGATGTGCTCGCATCAGAGCTCACTCAGGACATAAACTGCATATGCAAAACAGGTTTTCTTTTCTGGGTCTCTGTGGTTTCTCACATTGTAGACAGATAAGGTTTCCAAGTGATGGATGGCAGCAGAGGGTTCAAATAGATTCCCACTTAAAACCATAGTGGGAAAATAGCTAAGAAAGAAAACTTGACTTAAATATGCCTTGGATGCTATATGATACCATGAGAAAACAGCTGGGTAGGTTACCCACCCCATTATTGTCAGTTTAGTCAATAGGTACCTCTTCTCATCAAAAATGTCTAGAATAAAGATGTCAAATAAGCTAGGAAAGATCTCTAAATAGTATTTGCTTTCAATGTGCCCTAATATACAAAGTTTAGATCCTTACTGAGCTTTATTTTGATTTTCTTTTCTTTCTCTATTTTCTTTTTTATCATCACCACCACCACACAGATATGGGAACAACGTCATTGAGTAGAGACATAATTGACTTTAAGACCAGAGAAGCTTCAGTTGAAATTCTAAGTCTATATGGGAGATCTGGAGTAAGTTGTACTTCATTTTTCCTGTCTTGAAAGTGAGAAATATTCCATATACATATGTATATGTATGTATACATATATAGGTAGGTAGAGGATGAAGAGATACATAGATAGAGAGATACCTACATACATACACAGAGATATGCAGAGCCACATCTGGCACAAAGCATATGCTCAATAAAATGTAGCTAGTGCTGAACATAAGTGCCCAGGAAAGAAAACCATGTAAAACATGATCCTTTTCTCAAACAACATAAAATCTATTTGAAATAAAAGAACTCAAACACAATAGACAAATGATAGATAGATAATAGATAATAGAGTATGAAATACACTAATCATGAAGTAAGTCAGGCAGACAGTAACCATCGAAGGAGTGCCCCAGTCAGGAGTGGTGAAGCAGGATTCATAGGAGAGGCGGCCCTGAGCACAGCAGCAGAAGTAGGAAGGTTTTTCTCACAGTGGCAATGGCATCCAGGGAGCACAGTGCCCCAGAGTCCTGCAATAACTTGAGGAGCACTTGAGGAGTCCACAAAATCTTTTCATTGCAATTACTTTTAACATCAGAAGAAAAAAATGAGTGTAATAATGCATAATAACCAACCCAACCTGGTATATTTGCCTTTATACTAACATAGTAATAAAATGTGATTTTTGACATTTTTTGGTGTATAAGTGGAGGAAGGAGCCCAGGAAAGCAGAGAAAGAACTGGGAACTTCTGTCACTCACGCTGCTGTTAGTTTACTCTTTGCTATGGAGGGAAAGTCCGTGTTCCCTCCAAATCTATGTATTGAAACCTAAGGTTCAATGTGAAAACATTAAAGAGGTAGACTTGGGGAGATATTTATATCATAAGGGTGGAGCCCTCACAATGGAGGGCTACACAGAGCTATCCAACCCCTTCCACCAGGCGAGAGCCTTCAAGGAAGTGGGTTCTCACTAGGCACAAATCTGCAGGGAGCTCCTCAGACTTTCCAGTCTCCAAAATGTAAGAATTAAAGGTTTGTTGTGTATCAGCCACTTCACTTATGGTATTTTTTTTATAGCAACCCAAACAGACACTTCTCAAGGAGCTTTTGAATTATTCAGAAAGTAAAGACATATTGTGTGACAAACCAACTTATTATCTTAAGGAAAAAGTTACAACAACATGTGAGAGTCTTTCTTTTTATTCACCCAAACTTGCCTGTCATTTTTACTTTATTAAAATCTTCTGAGCTTATTCTGGACTCCCAGGGACTCCAGAGGCTCCAGACATAAGTTCTTCAATTCTCAGGGATCCAGAAGATTGTGGTCCTTCTCTGTGCTGAAATTGGGAAACTAAATATTAAGAATGGTTGCTCATAGACCCAGCCTTACCAGTGGATTTTATATATTCTTTAAGTTATTGGTTTGGAATTGATTCTCAGGCATGGCTAATCCACATTTTTGCACATTGGAAGACTTTGCATCAGAGACTTTGAAAATATCCTTCTGCCCAGTTAAAGAGAACATCTGTTATCAATTAAATATGAAAAGAGGAATTCTTCTGGAATAAAATGAATTATCACGTTCCAGTCTCTATAAAAACCGCTACCAAACACATAATGGGTACTGAATGAACTGAATAGCTTTAACAGCTTATAAAATAAAATATAAAATGTGATACATAATGAAACATTTATTTAGTAATATGGAATACAGTGTAGTAAGATGGTGTGGTAAAATAATCATGGGATTGGGAATTGAGAAACCTGGAGTTTAAGCCTCAGCTTCATATGTTTTCAAAGCATTTAACTTCTGTGAGACTCAGTTTCCTTAGTTAAAAAACTGTAAGGATGATAACATTATTAGTTTAGAGGGAGATAATCCTTCTATATAAAATATGAAATATGTACTTATATAAGCATCTTATATTTTTCTTAAAGAGTTGTAAATCCTTTGCATATGCAGAAACACTGAAATAAAGAGTTCTGTATTATTCTAATCATTTCTGTCATCACTTTTGATTTTTATATTCATTAAAAAAAACTTCATTCACTTGACTTCATATACTAGCATGTCGCATCTCCACTGCACTTGGTACATAAGTCACCAAAAAACATTTGCTTAATGTTGACACATGTTATGAAATTCCACTGGGAGGTCCAGAAAATTTTAGTGGTGGGAATAAACATGAGAATCCCATGGAAAATAAATTAATGAAGAGAGGCCCCAAATTGGGGCTAAACGGTGCAAATCAAGGCATTTGTGAGATCTGGCAGGAAGATGGAGAGAACCTGAAGTCTCTCCGTCCACAAAAGAGGCAGTTATCTTGGTATGCAAGCATCTCTGGCCAGCTGCTCAGCGGGTCCTTGCTAGATGGCTTGATTCGCTGTCTGCAGGTCAGTGCCAGGTTTCTGTTTCCACTTGCCTCTTCTTGCATCTCTTTTCCTCTTGTCTATCCTTCCTCTCTCTCTCCTTCATTGTCTATTAATGTGTGCATACATGTATCTCTGTAAGTTGTATCTCTGTGTAAGTTGGACACACACATACACATTCAAACTATTAAAAACGAAAACGATTGAATTCTTCCTTATTTTACAGGATAACTTTATGACCAGTTTTACAATTAGAGAATATTTTATCTATGAACTGATCTTTTGTTTTGCTTCTAAATTCTGGATACTTCTTCTGTGGTGAGAAGCTGGAGATATGGGTGGTGTGTGGCAAGTGTGTGTCCTATTTCACCTTCATAAAGCTGGTGGCAGCCTGTGCAGAAATGGCCAGGGACAGCAGTGACTGTTCAAGAGGTAGAACTAGGAGGATTGAAAGGGTACACAGAGGTGGCTAATAATCAAGGTCACATGACCACTTGATACTTAAAATTAGACCTGCATGACTTCAAGGCATGTGCACCTTCATAATTCACACATGCTCCCAAGAAGATTTTTGCTTTGCAGAACTTAAGCCTGAGTTTATTACCCTTGGTAATTAGATGAGGATCTGGTATTGATTTTATACTATATCAGAAGTGGAGCATTATATATACTCTTTGTGTATCTGAGGGCATGAATTCTTACTCCCTCCCATTAGCTTTCAAAATGGGTTTGAAAACAAATACATTAAACACAGGACTTTAGAACTGTGGCATCAGTTATTTTTCAGAAGAAAAATAATAGAAATTGCACTTACAATTTTAAATGTTTTAGAAATCACATGAAAAATGAGAAGGGATACAAGTGAAGTTAATTTGCATAATCTATTTCATTTAACCTACTGTTTTCAAGGAGTTATAATTTCCACGTATAATCAACAAAATGATTGCTGAGTTAGTTTGCATTCCTTTTATTTTTTTTTTTAAATCTTACTGTCTTCAAAATCTAGTATGTATTTCCCACCTACAAGCAATCTCAGTTCTGACTACTTACACTTCCAGGGTTCTACTTAGTGGCATGTGGCTTGTGTTACCATTTGAGATGATGCAGTTTTGGGAGATTTTCCACCTTGTGAACTGAAGGAGTTAATCTGTGAGAGGCAGTGGCTTTGCACTTTTCCTTGGGATAGATGGAGTAGGGAGGATTTCTGTATACTGTCCTGACATTATGAATTTCAGCTATATTATTTCTTTCTTCGAATAAACAAAATGTCAGATTGACAAGGTTCATAGCCAGAAGTGATTAGAACAGTAATTCGAGGACAAGCTAAGCCATACATGAATCTAATATTTCAGGGTTTATTTCCCCTGTTCATTTGTCTCAACACTGCAGGACAGATCATTTTTAACTTAGGAAAAAAAAAACCAGAAAGTTTAACACATTCAAGTGTATACCACATGATGAAAAAAAATACAGGGTAGTGATTTTGAAAGTAGATTACAAACAAGGTATCCTATTCCATGTGAATTATAATATATAAACATTCAGTGTTTACCCCTATTTAAAAAAAAACACTTTTTTTATTTTCATGAGTTTCTATTTCATATAAAGCACATACTAAGACCTCTGGGAGATATAGGTATTACAATAGAGTGATTAAAAATACAATTTAATGATGGATATGACTTCAAATCCCACTTTACCACTTATCCTGTGTTACTTTGAATCAGTTACTTCTCTTTGAGCCAGTTACTTCTCTTTGAACCTCGATTTTATTTTCTCTGAAATGGAGATAACAATATCTCTTTTACTGAGTTACAGTCAGAATTAAATATGAGTATGTTAGCAACAGTGTCTGGTACATGGTTAATGCGCAATAAACAGTGGCTTTAAATTAGTTAAGAAAATCTAACAAGAAAACAGTTATTTTGTGTTCCTCTCACCTTCCACATTTCTCAGTCTGTCAGTTACACACTTGTAACCCACATACAGAACCATGAATTACTGTGAGTGTTCTGAAATTTACCAATAATAAAAGGGGAATTTTCCATTCGATGCTGAGCAAATTGTTCATAAAAATTCACAGACTCAAAGCAACCTGGCTGGAAAGGTTTTTTTCCCCTATTCTTTTGTCTTTTAATCCCTACACTGTGGCCTGATTCCCATAACAGCTGAAATTAGCACTTTAATTTCCACATTATCTCCTTAATATTACAGATGAATAATGTGCTAGAATAAAAAAGGGGGATCTTAGGTGGAATTACCAAAGATGAAAAAAGTATTATGCTTTTTCCTGAACAGTCTTTTATATCCTGCACTGACTTATCACTGGCAAAGGAGAAAACGTCTTCAGCTGTTATGTCGGGAGCCAAATCACCATCCCTCTGGGAAACAGAAGTCTACTGAGATAAATCTCTTACATTACTTGCCCCATGTCTTCTTTTTACTTCCCACCTCAAGCCAAGTGCTTTAAGTATGCTTGACTTGGAATAAAATTCTATAGATTGTATAGTTCTAACAACGACAACAATAGTAACAAATTTTAATCAAATGCTGTCTAGAGGCTGAATATTTGCTAAATTTTCACATGTATTAACTCATTTACTCAATCCAAGGAGTTGTGTCTGCCAGAGAAATCAAAGTACAGACATTTAGTTAACTTTTTCAAAATAACACAGTTGGAAGTGGTGGAACCAGGATTCTAAGAGAGAGATTTTGACGCCAGTGCCCAGGTCTGGCACAAAACACAAGGAAGACCCAACACATGTGCAATTGACCAATTGGCTCTTAGATTTTGTAGCCTGCTCCCAGTTCATTTGCTTTTCTCCATCTTCACCAACAACACTGTAGTGTCAGCTGCCATGGACGCTTGTCTGGAGAACTTCAGTTGGTTCCAACTAATCTCTCTGCTTCTATTCTTATCCTCCTATAGCAATTTTGCTGTGTTCCACACAGCAGCCAAATAAATATTTTAGAATATAAGTCACGCTTGGCTCTATTTCTGCTCTACCACATGAAGCCCTTAACTCCATCCCTCTTAGAATAAATCCAGAGTCCTTACCATGATCTACTAATCTGGTCTCTGTCAGCCTCCTCATTTCATGTCCTCCTACTCTCCTCAGTCATTCCATTTCCATTTTTTCCTCAAATATGTAAAGATCCTTGTTTCTTTGGGGCCTTTGCACCTACTGTTCCCTCTGCCTGGAACACTCATGCCTCACATCTTCACATAGATGCACATTTCTTGCCACTAGGGCAATGAGCTCAAATGGCATCTCCTAGAAAAGACCTTTCCTCACCCCCCAGGCTGAACCCATCCACTTATTTGCCCACTTCCTCATATGTTCTCATCAATACCTCATTTGTTCTTAGCACTTTCATCAAAACATTTATCTCTACACAAAATCAGTGTCCATTTATCGTTAATGCTCAGA
Organism: Galemys pyrenaicus; assembly: GCA_019455555.1. NCBI lineage: Eukaryota > Metazoa > Chordata > Mammalia > Eulipotyphla > Talpidae > Galemys > Galemys pyrenaicus. The sequence continues at coordinate 6,186,768 of JAGFMF010011862.1, forward strand.
TTATCTTCCTCCCCTCTGTCTCTAGCAGAATGTAGTTTCATGGGGTAAGTACCTTGTCTGTGTATTCACTGATGTATCTGCCTGGCCTGAAACATAACCTGGCACAAAATAGGCATTTATTCAGTAAAAATTTTATTGAATTAAAAATATGAATAATTTAATTGTATAAAAAAAAAGCAGTGATCTTCAAAATGTAGTTCTCTGGAGTTCTATCAGTCTCAATAAGGTAGTGAGAAAAGGGATCTAGTTAGGATATAGATAAAGATGTTGTAAACAGGGAACCAGACAAAATGTGGTTTATGTTTGTGAATTTCCCCATAACTCTCATTGTGTTTCTGCCATAGGACTTTACAATTTTTTCCCTCTTCTTGTATCTATTGAGAAAAAAAAACCTGAGAGCTTATATGACATATACTAGTATATAACCACTAATGCAAAAGCCACAGTGACAGAGAACTTTTGCATTTGTGAATAACTAGAAAGAACCTGGAAATGGGGAGATTAACACAGAGACTGAATCATCCAAGTAGATGTTTCCTTTTGTCTGAACCTCTCAAATCAAAGCAAAGGGGTGACCCTGTCAGTAAGTAAGTACCGTCAGTAAGTTAGAACAGTTTGGTCCTCCCCTTTCCACCCATCCCCAGCCAATTTAAATTATCTGACATAAATGTGGAAGCATATGAGCCAATGGCTGGGCTATAACTCAACCTCTATCAAAAGGGAGATGAGCTTAACAATAAGGTTTCCCAGAAACATCTTTCAAGTACCAGTTTAGCTACTGGAAAAGTGCTGCCTGAGACACTAATAAATGATGGCAATATTTTTAATACATCTTTACTTTTCTATACCAATTTTAACCATGATGTACAATGAGGCTTCTAGAATGTAGCAGTCCTTGCAGTCACATAGTCCTCTACTTGTTACAGACTATGAAATTTACCTTCAGCTTCCACTTTCTTTATCCATCCTTGGATTCCATTATAAAAATCTCATTTCTTCTCCTACCACCTATTTAAAAAGCAAAAGTCATATATGAAACATCAAAATGCATAAAATAATAAATGTCTGAATATTCTAATTGTCACTTCTGAAATAAGCTCAGTGTTCTATATTATTTTAGGATGGTAGGGGTCAGTGTTTCTTAATTGTCACTATGATGTAGGTGAATCTTCTTTGTGCCAAACTGTCCTGAGCCTTGCAGGAGGGTTAAGGCCAATAGCATTCCTCAATCATTATAACCATTTAAAAAAGCTCAAACATATTTCCAAGCATCCCTACTAGATACACTTTTTTTTCTTTCTCCTAGTGAGAAACAACAGAGTAAGAGCTTGTTTCTAGCTCTCTATCTCCAAATAATGGATTGATCCCTAGCTACAAAAATGGCATAATTACTCCCTTATTGTATGGAGCAAATGAAATTTATGAAGCACAATGCTTAATGCATACTGAAGTTCACAAGTGCATGGGCCCATCAAGGTGAATTTGCTAGCTTGAAGCAAGCATAACATCTTAACTTTTTTTCCTTTTACCTTGGGAAATGGTTAGGTAGATGAATTAAGTTTAATTCATTATTTCATTTTCAATTGTCATATTCTGGCTCCCGTGTATTAAAGAGATTCGATAACTTAAGCAATATTTTTTTAAAAATTGAACATAGGTATATTATTGTTATGCAATAGTATTACACAAAAATAATAATGCAAGGTGGGTGAAGTTCATTTTGGGAAAGGTGAGAATAACCAGTAATTTCATAGGATCCCAGGAGGATCTGTCCCCTTGATATATGGATTTATAGATTGGAAATGATCTTTCAAGATTCCTTATAGACAGCATTCCTTTAAAGAGTGGGGCATCCAGATAATCTAAAAAGTTTATTCAATGTCTGAGGTCTGTAAATTCTCTATGATTGGAGATGGGAGCCACACACAATCTCTAGCATTAAAGACATGAATGGCTTTAAATTACTCTAGCTTGTAACATTCCTCTATGTGTTGTGGTGAATGTACACAATAGCCTAAAGGCAAATCACTATTCCTTAGTTGACAACTGTTTGGGAACAAAATGTGTCCTTTATCTCCTGAGTGACATCTGCAGACTCTAAGACATATAAACATTTTTGTCACAGAGATTTAACAAAGCAAACAATTTGTGGGACATTTACAAAAGCACAGCTCCTTTCCAAAAGCAATAAAAAGAAAGGAAAGGAAAAGGGGGGGCCTTTAAAAATTCCTTGTTAAATATACTAGTTTATATCAGATTTCAGTTTTATATAAAATTATTTCCTTAATAAAGAAATTCACTCTGCTGGATATTTTCTTTCACTCCTCCAAGATATTCTCCACTCTGCCCTGGACCCTGGCAGATAAAACTTTATAGACTTATTGGCTGGGCTTTTGGCTCTTTGACTTTAATTGGACTTGACCAGCAGAAAAGGACAGACAGCAGGAGATATGTGGATGGGATGGAAATGAGAGGGAAGTGTTTCCTGTGCTGATTCAGTTCCTTCATTATACGGTCAGGGGAAGTTGACTGTAGTTCTCAACCATATGCCATAGCAGCCCTCATATAGACCTGGTGCTAGTCTCTCCAGATTCTAGATTCCAGTAACCACTTCCTCTCTTTGTGCTTTTACATCTAGTGATAAATGTTCCCTGTCCACTGTTACTAACCCCAGGGAATTTTAACATGCCTTGGTGGTTCCCCAAAACCCTATAATAAGTTCTTTAGTAAACAGTCCTTATAAACAGACTAGTTTGGAATATATGATCTCTTTCCTGCTGGAACTCTGACTGACACATTCACCTTTTGAAATTGACTGCAAAGTCATTTCATAATTACAGTTCTGGGTCATTGGGAGCACAGTGGGTCCACGTGCTGGTAAGGGTTGAAATCATATCTTGACTACTTATTTACCATATGATCTGTAATAATTTTCTTAATTTTTCCACATCTCAGTTCCTCATTTTAAAATTGAATAGAAAGTAGTAGTAATTATATCATAATGCTATTTGGGGATTAAAATAGCTTAGGGAGAAGCCTGGCACACTGTACATGCTTACAAATATTGACTACTTTTATTCTACCTTCATGTATTCTGAGTTATTCTTGATAGTAGTCACTAAAATAGTAAAAATAACAGTTTATCTAAGATGAACGTAGGTGATCATTTTAGCGTTTTCATTTATCAGAACTTAGAATAAAGTTAAGTATATTGGACTAACTTCCTTTGAATTTTGGATGTCACTTTTAATATCATTGTTCAAAATTCAGTTATAATGGCAAGTTTAATTCTGACTGGTGAAACCTGCATTAGAGATAACATTTGTGGTATACTGAAATGGATTCATCAAGAAGCATTTAATACAAGGACTACTTATAAAAGTGTGGGGGGAGTTTAGGGGAAACTTATAAGGAAGAGTGAAATATCCCAATGCCAGTAACATCTGAGAATTATTACCATACTTACTTGACCAAAGCGATAATGGGGAAGAAATGAGAAGGAATAGCCTACCAGAACTTGGGTACACCTATACCTGTAATTGTAGAGAGAGCTACCTGACAGGAATGGTGGCCTTGAAAAAATACACTGAACTTAATTTTCTTTCACCCTCTAATCTCTCACTGAAACATCCCTTTAGGAGAGGGTACAGGAACCCAGCTGACTTAGTCCCTAGTGGTGAACCTTCTGGGAAGCAGAACAGGATATAGAAACATACAGGGTATGGACATATAGGCAAGGACAAGTGGAGAATGCCTAAGACAATACAGAAGACCAAAAGCAAATACAGTCCATAAAAAAAAAAAATACAATTCCCTTATCTGACTTTATTTGTATATGTGGGTGCCAATTTGTGTCTCCCTCCAAATATCAATACTTTTGATTGACATTCTAAGGGCTATTATGACATTAGGAAGTAGAAGTGTGAATATAATATGGAAATGTGCCCATGTATGCAATAAAACTATTAATAACCAGAAACTAAGCCTATCAAATCCACCTTGGATTTTCCTTGTAATTATGATGGTGATGATGGCAGTTACTGCAGAAATCCTACCAAGTGCTACTATGTACCAAGAATCTTTCCTGTATGTTTTTAATTACCTAAATTATCCACCTTAGAAGGAAGACATCCTTACCCTCACTTCTACCTATACAGAGAAGATAACAAGTTAAGAGATGTTAAGTGACTTGACTTGTTGAAATTCAAGTAGCTAGTGTAGCAGCCTCTGGGCAACCTCATACCCTATTCAACCCAGCAGCTTAAAAGCAGACTAAGCCTAAAGCAGCTAGGAAGAAGGAAATGATAGTGTTCAAGAACAAATCATACAAAGAAAGGAACCAAACCAAAAAGAAAAGCAGTAGTAATGATCAACAAAACAGAGGGCTTTTTTAAAAGAATGCTTTTATTATGAGATAATTTGATTTTCAGAGAAAAGATGCAGAGATGATATGCTCCTGTATCGCTCACCCTGCTTCCCCAAACCTGAGCATCTTACATTATCATGGTATCACTTTTGAAAGTAAGAAAGCAACTTTTGTGTATACAGTTAGCTATACCAGATATTAGCTTTTACACTAATATCATTACAGGGTTTTTTAAGAGAAAACAAGTAATAAAATAGAAATATACTCCAGCAACCGATAAAAGAAATGACACAAATAAACAATAATGTTACTAAAGAAAGAGATTTTGAATGCATAGAATCAATCTGGGCAGAGACTGGCTTCCCTTGTAGTTATGCCTAACTCGGTGCCCCATGATTTGTCCCTTGCAGTACAGGGAGAGAGGTAGCTGAGATGCCACTTTGGGGTGTGCATCTTAAGATCTTGTGAATCCATCTCTAAGTCTGTATTCTCTGTTCACACAGTGAGAACAATGGCCTAAAGAAAGGTGGAACAGTTACCTGGAACTGTAAGTGAGAGTGAGGATGAGTGATGCCAATCACCCATTTGAACCATTCACATCTTATCTGTTATGGGTGGGAGAAATAAATGGCTTCATCCCATTTATATAAGTTGGAAAAAAGTGTTCTTGGAACTAGAAGGGGATTTCCTTAAACTTAGAAAGAAATACCTAACTAAAACCTATAGCAAATTCTTACTTAATAGTCAGAGTTTCAAAGTATCCTCATCAAAGTCAAGAATGAGATAAGGGTGCCCACTATCTTCATTACTGTTTGATATTGTCCTATGTTTGATATTGAAATATGTAATATTGTTTGATATTTGATGCTGTGATAAGGCAAGAAGAGGCAATATGATCCAGAAGACTCAAAAGGAATAAATAAAATTGTCACTATGTATAATACTGTGGGTTTAATAGAAAATGAATAAAATCTATGGTTATTAAAATGTATGAGAATTCAGCAAGCTTTCTGTATACAAAAATCCATAGCATTCCTGTAACTAATCAATAAATAGTTCAGACAATTGTATTTCCGTAGAGAAAAGAAATTAAATCAAAGCTGTACATTATCTATGCCAAAAAATAATTCCAGATTGATTAAAGTTCTACAAGGGAAAAAATAACTTTTGCTCTTAAAAGGAAAGGTATGAAAATAACTAACTTTATGAACCCAGGGAAAGGAAGGACTTTTTAGTCAATACAGCATAAAAGCATCAGGCAAGGAAAAGTGTAATAGGTCAAATTCTCTTTCCATCATCTATCAAAAAAAAAATGGAGAAATATAATGCACATAATGAATCAATTGATACTGTAATATAAAAATAACTTCAAGGAAATACAGAAATAATAAATAGGAGAGCAAAAAATAGAATTCAGTTATGAAAAGACAATTCAGGCAAGAAATAAAAAAGTCTAACTATGAAAAATGGCCCATTTATAAAAAAATATAGGGAAAAATAATACAACACGCCAATTTATTAAGGATGTTTAAAATGTTAAGTTGTTGTCATAGTAGCTTTGCATTTCAAATAAATAAGTAAAAGACTTAAACCTGATCCGCCTAAAATCTCCTCTGCTTCTTCCTTAGCCCGTCTGGGGCTACACTAGTGCAGACTCCTCTGCTGCATATGGACACAGTCTTGCATTTTGTATCATCAGCAAGGGCATGCTTTAAATATGTACATTTTAGATATAAACCTGTTGTGTTGCTTTTAGAATGTACTTAATGTAATTGTTCTCAGACAGTAAAAATTAGTGAGCCTAACTTCAAAACTCACAACATTCCTATCATGAATGAGCACATCCTGCCTCCCAGGCCTTGAAGATCACTTCCTAGACCTTAGCATCAGAGGATTGTTCTGGGAGTCTGGGTTTCTGAGTTTTCCTGGCCAGGAAAAAGAAAGGGTAGAGCAAAAACGACCTGTGTATGATCTGGGGCCTCTGAGACAAGAAGTGTGATGCTTAGGGAAACACCTCAAAAAGACCCAAATTGCCAGACCTGAAAGACAGAATAAACCTGCAACTCATCAGAGACAGAATGTAAATTTAGACAGTGGACCCAAGAATCCAACATCAGTGGGGATGATGGTGAAAGGAGTAAGAGCTTTCAGCAGTGAGAACTCTAGGCTGTCTAAACACTGTCTCGGGGTCTCTGACCCTTATGAATTATAGATACATGGTTATCACCCAGCCCAGCTGGTTTGAAGGGCAAGGGAAGGAACGAAAACATATCTTTCCATTCCTACCCATCCCCATTTCTCCCTCTCTCCCACCAGACTCTAGGCAGCCCACATGTTGCCACACCCCTTGGCTTAAGGACCCAGAGCAGGTGACTGCGGGGAAGTCACTCCATCCATTTGTTTGAATCACCAAGATAAAGTCCCCATCCCATTGATAAGGGGACAAGCCAGCACCAGCTTTCTGATGAAAAAGGGATCATAGAAAGCTCACCTCACTGTGAGTCTGCCAGATGGAAATGACTGAGGCAGAGAGATGAGCAGATGAAAATGATTCGCAAGAGGTCAGAAAAGTCGATATAAAAAATGAGACAAAAGTCCTAGGTGCATAGTAAAATCTCTTCAGCTTTCATAACCCACCACAATTGTGTCAGCTTCACTGGGTCAATTAGCTGCCTACTCTGTCTTCCTCTGTTGTTAATAATGGGCCATATCCTCTCCCTTTAAAGAATGAAAATGAGGGATTTGTGGTTATAGTAAGCTATCATTAAAAGCACATGAATTCCTAAAAGCCTCTGAAAATAAATTAGTCTTCACATTACCATCTGCAACCATTTCACCTCAGCTAGTGATCCCATTAGCCCTTGTGCACTCTAAATAGGAGAAAGCTTGGATATTACTTAAGGAAAAAATCTCCAAGGGAAATCAAGTGGTTGCAGAGATCAAAAAGAGAAATTCCAAAGGTGGCATCTGTATGCTCACACTGTCCAGAGCCAGGACCCCTGTGTCACATGAGGACACCAACTGGGCCATGTCACTAAGATAATTAAGAACTCTCCAGTGCAAGTCATCAATAAAACTCCAGAGTGACTGGGCACAAGAAGAGCATCTGTATATTCTCCTTTAAGTATGATCTACTTAAATTCTATATGTGGGTATTTACTTTCCAGTAAACCAAGACAAGTTTGAAAACTTTCTCTAGACCTCACAGCATCAGATGCTATTGACACTGCCTCCCTTGGGAACTTATTTCCCCCCCTGGTATACTGGATTTTGGATAGTGTGCCCTAAAATTAATTTTTTTTTATCTCCAGCCTTAAAATACAAACCTACTTGGAAATATTGTTATAACTTAGGGAACTGTGAACTAGGATGAGGTCATACTGGAGTAGGCTGAGTCCTTAACCAACATGAGTGGCAGCATTATAAGTATGTCTCATTCTAAGGCATCTCATATTGGATTATAAGGGGAAGAGATGGAACAAAGATTTTGAATATAGGGAGATCATCACATGACAAGAGTGATGACTTACAGGTAGGAGTGACGTGTCTCTAAGACAGCATCAAGGAGGGCCAGTATCACCCCTACATAGGAAACTGGCATGAACAGAATCCCTCTCTGAGCACCTTAGGAAGGAACCAACACTGTTGACATCTTGGATGTCGAGATTTCTGGCCTCCTGAATTATAAGAGAATACACATTTTCATTGTTTTAAATCACCTACTTGTGGTATTTTGTTACGACAGCCTCAGGGAACTCATAGAGTTGACTTCTGAGTGCCACATTCTCCAGCTTCAGATTTCTCTAATCTCTATTCTGCCTGGCGCTTAAATGATGGATTCCTCTAGGTTCTATCCTAAGTATCTTCTTTTGCTCACTTTAAATGTCCTCCCTCAGTGACTTCATCCTTACCCGTGACTTCTGTTACAACCTTGATACAGTGGCTCATACATGCACTTCATCTCTAAAGTCCTGTATGTAACTGCACACTTTATGTCATCTTTTGTCTATCTCAAAGGACGTCCAACATACATGTCACAAATCAAACTCATGACCTTTCTCCAAATCTCATATGTTCCCCACTATGCTTCTTTACTGCCAGGATCAGCAGACTTTGTAAATGCCCAGATACAAATATTTTCATCTTTGTCAAAACTACTCAATCCTGCATTTAAGTACAAAACCAGACATACATGATGCATTAACTAATGAACATGACTGTATTCCAGTAGAACTTGACTTTCAAAGAGAGCCAGTAGGCAGGATTTGGTCCAGAAACCATAGTTTGCTGACCCCTGCTCTAAAGGAATGGATCAATTCTCTCCCCTCCAGCAGTTGTGTTATCTATTACACCAGCCAGAAACATGCTCATAACATCTTCCTCCCACTCACAACTCTCTCCTGATATCCTCTCACTTCTGCAAGTTTTATTGCCAAAACAACGCTAATCCTTCAGCAGTTGTGTTATCTATTACACCAGCCAGAAACATGCTCATAACATCTTCCTCCCACTCACAACTCTCTCCTGATATCCTCTCACTTCTGCAAGTTTTATTGCCAAAACAACGCTAATCCTTCTACCTCTCTGCATTTCCTCTGTCTTTCTTGTTCTCCTTTGCCAGGATCATGGCATGGATATACTGACTTGTCTGCTTACATACATTATCCATTTCCCCCTTCCCACAAGGAGAGTGATCTCAAAATGCAAATGGAGTCATGTCACTTGTGCTCATTCCTTTATTCTATGACAAAGACAGAATTCTTACTACCGCCAGCCACCTCCTACATGGTTTGACCTCTACCTGCCCCTCTAGCCTCATCTCATTTTAAGATATCACCCTCCTCTCTTGTACCTGATCCAGCATCATTTTTACATTTTTCAGTTCCTCTTACTCACCTCTGGTCACAGACTTTTGCACATAGTTTTTCCTCTTCATAGCATACTTTTTATTTTCTTCTTGGTATATTTCTATTCACAGTTCAGATCCAAGTCCAAAACTATTTCCTTAGAGAAGACCTCATCATTAGACTATGTATTCAATTATAATTTATTTGACCTCATCATTAGACTATGTATTCAATTATAATTTATAATAGCTCTATGTATAGTCATGCATCTCTTACCAACATTTATGTCAACCACAGACCACATACACCATGGTGGTCCCAATAGATTATACTGTATAGCCTGGGTGTGTAGTAGGTAGTGCCATCTAGGTCTGCGTCATTACGCTATGGCTGTTCATGCAATGATGAAATCACATAACACACATTTCTCAGAATGTATCTAGTTGTTAAGCAAGGTATGGCTGTACATCTCCTGTGCATTACAGTCAGAGCTTTAGTGTTACATTTAAGGATATAGTTGTCTGATTAACATTGTCTCCTCCACTAGACAATAAACTTCATGAGGGCAGGTCATTATTCATAAGGGTTGGGTTATGCTACCCATCATCAAGCATAACAGATGCTTAGAATGAATGAATGAATGAATGAATGAGAATAAATATTGTTTACATCAGCCTCATCTCACCCCTGCTCCATGTTACTTTATTTCATATACTGGTGTTCCATAAAGACTTCTTTATAAAGAATGTTTTTGTATGTTTGACAGCTAGGAGCTAGGAGTCTCTTTATCTCTGCAGGGTTTCCCTATGTAAAACTGAGCCAGCAGACACCTTTGCAGGAAAGTCATTGCTCTGGAAAATAGTTAGAATTTGAAAAATTCTTGCTTTTTGATCAAACTGCAATTCTTCAAATTTTTAAACATAGATTCTGAATCTTTAACTCCTACTTAATTTTAAAGGCATGACAACTATCATATTAAGTTTTTCATGACCAGGAATGCATTGCAAAAATTTTTTTCTGCCCTAGAGGTTAAATGCCTTACTAGATACCAAATAACATTAGACAGTTTCAACTATATAATAATATTCAGAAAAGAACTCACAAAGTAATTGAAAATAACAAGTATCATCTATCCATGATGAGTTAATTTGTCCACTGTGCTTGCTTCAAAATGACTATTTTCAGTGTAATGATGAAATTATATGCCTATCCTCATTAGATCCTGGCATCATATCAAAATTATATGTGTTGAGCCTGACAAAGTGGCAAATTCTATTTGAATTCATTACAATTTTTTACTTTAAGTGTTATACATATGGTGTTTAAAAATAATCTCTCTATAGATAAGTTTATATATGTATGTATGTGTATATGTACACATATGTATGTGTATATGAGGTTTCTAGTGTCCAAGAAAGGACTTTGAATAAAAATTGGGAAACTCAATCTCTACCACTGCATATGACACTAACAAGCCAGTTAATCTTCTAGCTGTCAGCATCTGTTTCTTTGCCTATAATAATGAGAATAAAAGTATATTTCCTACCTACCTATCTGGAAGGATTGTGAGGATGTTTCAGGAAGATAATGTGTATAAATGAATTTAAATAGTTAAAGTTCTATGCAAATTCAAGGAATAATTATTGTTAACATTATTTGTCAAAGATTCCCTTAAAAAGAGAGATCATTGCTTGGAGAACAGGAAGAGCAATGCAGGCACAATCTATAAAAAAAAGGATGAATAATAGGTTTCAGTTATAAATGGAAAATAGTTAATTGGTGGCCATTAACACAAACATCGCTTATCACCAGCAAGCAAAGTATAAACATATTTCCAAATAACTGAATAAATGCTACAATGAAGGCAAAATATCCAGATATTGAAAACCTTCTAGCAAATGATTTTAAATAATTTAGAATTATTTTAAAGGAAATATAATTTTTTTAAAAAAAGGACACATTGTTGCTGATAAAATAAATCAACAACTCTTTGTAGAGTGAAATGTAGCTGTTATGTGTATATTATTTTATCAACATTTATTATTTATTTATAGGCCTTCAAAAAGGAACTAGCCTTGTACATAGCAATTATGTTTGTAGACACTACACATAAATATATAACCAGAGTATATTCAAACTTATATACAAAAACTCACAAAATCAAAATCACAATATGATAACCCTTCACACCCATTAGGATAACTATTATTTATATATATATGTATGTATATATAATATATATATACAGAAATATATGTGTTGAAAAGCAGAAATAATGTGTTGGGAAGAGAAACTGGAAACTGGAACCTTCATTCATTTTATGGGAAGGGAAATGATATAGAGGGTCCACGAAAAATTAAACAGAATCGCTATATGATCCAACAATTCCACTTAAAGTATATACCCAAAAGAAATGAAAACAAAGACTTGCACAGATCTTTGTATAGCGATGTTACAGCAGCATCATTCAGCACAGCCCCAAAGGGGAAACAATGGACTGTCTACCAGTGGAGGAATGAATGAACAAAATGTGATAGAGACATATCGGAATGAAGTAAAGATACATGCTATAACGTAGATTAACTTGAAAAAGAGTAGTCTAAGTGAAATAACAGATGCAGAAAGACAAATATTGTATGATTTCACTTATATGAGATGCCTAGGGTTGTCAGTACATGTACAAAATTGAGGATTGTTACCAGGAACTGGGAGAGGGAAAAATCAGTAGTTAAAGGGTTTTGTTATCAGTTTGGAATGTTGAAAATTTTCTGCAGATGGATAATGCTGATGGCTACACAATAATGTGAATGTACTTTAAACCACAGAACTGTACACTTATATATAGTTAAGTGGTAAATTTTATGTTGTGTATATTTTACCTTAATAAGTTAAAGGAAGGTCAAAAAATAAAAACCCACAGATTTATATTAGAGCATCCTTTATGATAGTGAAAACAGGAAGTAATTTACTGCCCAACAATAGGGACTGAGTGAAACTATATATAGTATATCAATTTAGTGGCTACTGTGCAACCACTGAAAATCATGTATATGTAAAAAAAGGAAACCATTTGGCAAGAATGTTTTTAGCAGCTGTACTCAAAATAGCTGAAAACTGGACATAATTCAAGTGTTCATCAATAATAGAATGGGTAACCTTCACAAAGTTATGGTATATTCATACAGTGAAATTCTATGCATGAAAAAAGTTTTTCTGAACCACTTTGTGCAACAATTTGAACAAACCTCAAAAATATTATATTGAACAAACTAAGCCAAATCCAAAAGATGAGATACCATATGACTCCATTTAAATAAGTTCAAGAACAGGAAAAACTAAATCCCATAAGGTTAGTGTTGGGAATTGACTAGAATGTGGAAGAGTTGTTTATGTGGACAGTAGCAACAGTCACATGATTGTACGCATAGGTAAAACTCATCATACTACACATCGCAAGATTTACCTTAATAAAAGAAATGTTGAGAAGGGGTGTGTATTATGTGTAAGCATTTTCAGAGTATCTTGCTTTAGGTAAAAACAGATAATAAAAAACAAAGGATGCTTCATTATGCCAGAGAGATGGAACAATAAAACAGATGATGAAAGGGAAAGAGGGAGGGAGGAAGGGAGGGAGGGAGGGA